>JAQFZW010000607.1:0-50269 GCA_034687055.1 Heteromurus nitidus | reverse complement strand
GTTAATATTAATAAAGTCTTAATTATTAATTAGTAACTGCTCGTGTTACTCTCGACTTTCTCTACCTTTATTCCACATAAACAAGTACAAAAAAATCCTTAGATTGAACTGTTAGTGAATGATCCAATAATATTTACCAAATTGACAAGTTTGACATCCTTCGTCGTGTGTAGTATTAAAATGGTAAGATGTATACAGTATAGAAGAGTGCGGATACCTTATGTCACCGAAAAACTTAGTCTGAATTTGCATGGGATTTTGTAAACTTTAATTTACGAGATGACATGTTCGACAACTGAAGAATACAGGTTTACAAAATCGGATTGAGTACATTTTAGGCGCAGTTTTGCCCCTGAAACTATGCATATCAAGAAACTGTGATTATATCTCGCTCATTTAGCGCATTTGGATGTCATCAATCCGCCATGAATGTGACAATTGATACTTTCCTATTCCAGACAGTTTGTGGGAGAACCATTTTAGCGCATTATGTGAATCAGTTTTTTACCAACCACAATTATCATTATACTGCGCCAAATCTCCATAATAAAGCTACCAAAAGGGGGAGTGGATATGTGACCACGACCAGATATAAATCAATTAGCAGAGAATAGATTTCACTGTCTGAAATGTTCTTCGATTTTTTAGGTAAAAAGCATGAACACTTTGGTATGAAAAGAGATGTCTAGGAAAATATTAGACAAGGCATTTCAAAGCATGAATAATGCCTAAAATCAGATAATCGCAGAGAGTGAAAAAAATCGTTTCGTTTAGGGTGACCGTGTATATAGCGCTCACATTTTCTCTCCTGAAATTTACATAATATACAATTTTGCACTTAACCAGCCACCGTAATGATAACTATTATCATAATGATCCACTGAAAGAAGTTAAAAATTAAACTGATAATATGACTCCATTTTCTAGTTGACTTTTCTGAAGAGTTGTCACAAAATTTGATTAGCCAGTGAGCCATCAAAAAATAGGGGAAATGTGCTGTGCTGCTCTCTTTTTTTCGTGCAGTCATACCATATCACATTATATATGGACAGTTACAATGTCTACTTACATCGTTAAAGCATTTATATTGTTTCGGAGACGGCAGGCTTCATCACGAGTATATATATAGAGCCTAATTATGTCTCGGCTCAGTAGTGTACATTACTGCACAATCTGCGGACGGGGACGATGAATTTTATAGAGAAAGCTCAAGATCGCGTGCTTTCATCGACTTAAAAAGAATATCAAAAATTTCCATCTATGTATTTATTTAGTTTGTTTATATACTCTGACGTGGTCATAGCATATGCATAAGACCGGAGTGACACCTCAAGGGGTTGTGGTGTATATTTCACCCTTTTCTCTAGATTTCTCATGAGTGTTATATACCTTTTTGTGATACCGTCACTGGATCAAATGTGTGCTATGGTCATTGTTCATTTTCTCACTAGGCACAAAATTTTTAACTTTCTCTCTGTGAGTTTCAAGCACCCGCTTTCATTTCGAGTTCAGCAATAATAACATGACACAATTACCTATGTTGTACTTTTTACATACACATTTCCTCAAAGGTATGGTACGACCAATGAAGTTCATGTGTTCATTTAGACATTTCTCTTTCTCGTGCTACAATTTCACACAACAAAAACAAAAAACACCCATAACTGGTGGGATTGTACTTGAAGGTGTAACAATGTTGTATAAACGAGGTGAAATGATTTGCTGAAAGGGTTATTTTACACGGCATTACAATACCCTTTGGGTTATCTTAATTTTTTCAACGTGACTAGCTTTCGACAAGGATTTTACTCGAGAGCAGCTCTGTAATAAAACATTTTTCCACCTCTTCCTCCTTTGCATATTCCATCGAGCATGAGTGAGGTGTTCCACTAAGCACGTGGATTGAAGTTTTTTAAGATGCATGTTTTATATAAGGGAAATAGGAGAGAAAATGCGGTCGCTCTCTTGATCTCATAATAAAATAACGATCTAAACGCTGCTCTAAATGTCAGAAAGAAGAAAATTGTTTATTTATTATCATCATCATGGTCATATGCTTTTATAATTTCATTTGCTTGTTCCCTTCAGCAGAAGTTAAGGTTGTTTTCCATGTTTCCAAAGAGGTGCAATATTTCTCATCAGATCACCTGTCAAAAATATAAGTGTAAGGACGAAGGGGATAGTTGTTGATATGGCTCGTGATTGACAAACAAAAGAAAGCATGAGGAAATGGAAAGCCTATAATTTTCTACAGAATGTATCCATTTCGTCAGCTAGATTTTAGTTAATTATTACAAATGCCCTGATTATGGAAATAGCAAAATGGTGTAAACCATATGAAAATGGTCATAATGACAATGTGCTTTATGTACATGCGATATTAGCCGCTTCGACTTATTATGATAGAATAACTTCATAACTTCTGCTTATAATTTCTTATGGTAATTCTCGCTGGAAAATCCATTAAATATAAGAGAATTATCATAATGACCAAAATGTTTCCCTTAAAATTTCCCTAGTTTCGTCAATCATTGAAAGCTTGTCTTCTCTCACCTGTCATGATATAAGTTGACGGACATGCCACTCTGGATAAAAACGAGGAAATGTGTATAATTTATAAGTTTTGGATGATCCTTGATATTATTTGACGCTATATGAAAAACAAGTCTAAAAATTGATTTCTAATGCGCAAATTATATGAAGCATTCTACTCTTGAAAATTTATGATATTTATAAGGCGGAAATGCTTTAAAAGAAGGATCGCAGTCACCATCCAATGTCATTCTTCGCTATAAAAATATTAATAACTCCGAAATTTCGAAGAGAAAATATTTGGCGGAATGACAGGGAATAATATTTCAGAAACACCTTTTGCATTGGTCATTACAAGGAAACTCCAATAATCTATATAGCAAACATTTTTTTATCTCTTGACTCTTGACTACGCATCCACCACAATATATAATATGCTTTCATCTCAGGAAAAAAGCGTCTTGTTAAACTATGATTTGAAAAGGAGAGGAGGAACGAAAGCATTATATTTTTTGGAAGAAGACGTGATGTGATGTAGGGACGCTGATGATGAGACGCCCATGGCCGATAAGGATCTTGACTTTTATTCTTCATGTAAATGTAAAGCAACAATACGATGTGATGGCGAACACAAACGTTCATCAAAGTTTTAAAGCTGTGCTGTCGTTGCAACAAGTTCAAGATGTCTTATCTCCTCTTGAGCCATGGTGTAAATCTTGTTGAACGCTTCTTACTTCGTTTTTTCCTTCTTCTTCCTCTCACAAGTATTACAGATGTGGTCGTGGTCATCATCTTCATCATCATCGCATCTTCGTCGTCGTCATTGTAATCACCTTCATCGTCGTCGTCATCATCATCATCATCTGCACCAGCTGCAAACAACATTGCAATGATGATGATCATCATCATATCAATCTTAAATGGACAGAGATCATCCCTCTTAACTCACTTTTTTCTTCTCTAATCCCTTTGTTACTCTGGCTGACTTTGTCTCCTCTTGTATCTCATATTATCAGTCTTCATTTCGAGATCCGCCCCGTGTTTGTTTTAGGCTTTTAAGAGGTCCACTATTCATCAATCTGGAAAAAAATAACCCCTGTGAGGATTGCTCTGATCATGGAGAAGATGTTGAAAACGCGTTTTTGTTTTCATCAAAAAACACTTAAGCCCAGCTATTTACTTGGGAATGTTTTCATAATTCTTCGTTGGTGTTGACAATCGTATATATGTGTATGCATACGGCATACTTTTTATAGTCCTATCCAATTTCTGAACAAAAAATAATTTTTTCCCCAAGGCTTTTGCTTTCTTCCAATTTGTTACATCCAATATCGAGTTTCAACAAGTCGATAAAACAGTTTTTAATACTTTTTATATTTGACAATAATATATAACTTTCATCCTCCATTTTCCAAGGCGAGTCAAAAATTTGCTCTACTGACTTTATTTGGTCATGCAACTCCAAACTTGAGTAATTGATTTTGTAAAAAATTGGAGTTAGGAAACCTAATCGTTTTAATTTAAACAACACACGACCATTCTTCTCAGCACAGCATAACCGCAGTGGCAGTACAGCGGTAGCAGTCTATATGCTAGCTTCAATTTCCATTATCTTGAATTAATCCAGGAGAGAGACGCCGATTGAAAGGAAATAAAGCTTTTTTTTATCGTATGTATCAATCTATGAGGTCCATCCATATACGAAAATTTGGTATGGTATAAGGTTCCACATTCCAATTTGCCATACCATGAAAGTCCAATAACTCATTATTACTATGAAAGCTGAAAGCTACTGGAAACTGGGGAACATATTCTATAAATATTTCATTTTCTCCTCAAGAAGTCTTCTCCATTGTGATGATTGAGATAATATTTGTTTTAAAAATAAAGTCCAGCGCCTGTATCTGTATACATTGATGAAATGGAACTTTGATTGAGGAACGTTGTGCTGTATTCTAACGTAAACGCTTGCAATTGCAATTCTCTGTCTTCCGTTTCGTAACGTGTTATATATTTCAATATGTGATATAGGTCATATTGTGTGCTTTAAAGAGTGAGCATTTTATTGTACGTAACACTGCGGAATACATTGAATTGAAAGGAACATTATATATATGTGCAGTAGCTATCGGGGTTGATTGCCATGTGGCTCCTGATTTATTCCTTATCTGAGCATCATCTCCCTCTCGAATATGTTATATTGTGAACATGAAATATCTCTATATTCTCTCCTCTGTTTATATGTTGTATTCTATTATTTGCTATTATTAACGGAACGATCGCTCTTGTGGAGAAGAGATAGTTATTGATTTGATCGAGCTGACTGACAACATGCGCCCCTCCCTAATTTGATGAGCACTGGAATTGAATCATGTTTTGACTTTGAAACTATATTTGAACTAAAAATCTGATAAAAAGGCAAGGGAAGAAGAGAATGGCTTTTGTACCACACTATTATGCTGCTATACGACTGCCATTATATGCGCGCTGCTCCTACTCCTATCGTACTTCACTCTCCATTGCTCACCACAACCTTTCAAAAAATGAAGTTGTGTATATTATAAATTGAAGGAGTACATCCACCATAATAATGCTTAAATTGACATTATGAAACGTGGAATAACCATATTAGTTTTTTCTCCTTACATTTATTCTCTGATGAATCAAGGAGATATGAAAATATTTTTACATTTTAAATCCATTTTGAAAAAGTACATTATATTTCTGATGCATTGAAACATGTAGGAGTGTACCATGCCACAAAGGTAATCGCTTTTCTCATCTCGGGTTTACACACAAAAAAGTTATTGACATGTCCAGATTAGTATATTCATTTATTTGCAATTTTCTAATTTTCCTCTGTAATAAAATGATTACGAATTAGGTTTGCAATGAAATGTCTTATTTTCCCTATGGGCAAATTGTACTTTGCACTGCCTTGAAAATGTGAAGCTCCTTGACAGTTCGTGTACTTTTTATACGAATGCATATATGTATATATATATATGCTCCTGTTATATATTTATTTGCTTTTTTGACGTACCCTGACTTCCACTTGCAACTGACATGTAACAGCCAGTATCTTCATTGGTGTTGCACCAATATGACTCATCCGGTTTTTTGAAGGTTGTAAGTTTCAAGAATTTTAAAACTGGCGAGAAAATACTGGATGTAATGTTTTACTCGTATGTTGTGCAAGTGATTATAATTAAGATTTTGGAAAGTGTTATCTCTACTTTGCTTTGGCATTCGAAACTTTTTCAAATCAATCTCATCAATCGACCTTCCCCTTGCCACCTCTCAAGTTCCTGGGATCCACTCTCTGATTTGGACTTGTGAGTTTTATACACAAGGCTTTATGCCTAGGTATGCCAATACATTTACATACTTACTTAATTAACTAATGCTCAATAAAACGATATACGAACGATATACGAAGCGTTAGAGGAAAGAAACAAAACCACAATTGTCCTTGGCTGGTGAACTTAATAGAGCAATATGTACATTTTCATTTTAAAATATTCAAATGTGCTATACTTTGCTGAAGATATTTATGTGAAGATAATTTAATCCTGGGAAATTTTCTTCCCAAATAACCCTTGTCGTCTGAGACTTTTGACGAGAATCAAATACGAGCAAGAGTAAAAAAATCTATATAACATATACTTATTATGTAGAAGAGGGTCTTCTTGGAAGTATGTTGGATTACATTGGTGCTCTTTTTTTCCTGAAAATGCTGATTATCCCCAGTGTATGCATCAATCAAGGTTGAAGATGTTTTGGGAGATAAAGTTTCTCACATTTTTCTCCATTCCAAAGATTGATCTCTTCTCTCTCTCTGCTGCTGCACTTTGATACTATAAATGACGGTAGCTATTACGAGAGACTCGTTATTATTTTTTATCAAATGCAAATGCAGACAGGCATACTTTTATCTATGGTGTATGGCGCAGCAAAACAAGCCAATTTTCTCACGCTTTGAAATCACTTTTCATACATCTACGTTGCGAAACACGACTCATTAATATTTGGATCAGAGTATGTACTTATGCACACTCCAAACCTCCAATCTTTCAGCCAAGACCGACAGTTTTCCCACTTGCGCTTGTTCGGGTGCCTAACAATTAATTATCAGGATCAGTGCCTATATTATAGTTACTTAAGCAGTACTGACTGAGATAAAAGAGACATGTTCTCGTAGGGGTATCGTTCGTGTGTACCTAATCACCTTACGTCAGGAACGCTAACCTTGTACCCGGCTGTAAGTCAAATTCTAATAGATAATAGATATACTTGGAATAAGAATTAATTGTGGCACACATAGGCGGATAGATGTTTCTTATCAAAGAATTACATCCAATCGTGTGAGACATGTGTTATATACCACCACGTACTCCAAAAGAGTTTCTTATGTGAATTCCCTGGTAAACGAGATAGGATCTCCTGTACCAGTTGTTTTGCATATGTGGTGCATCAAAACAATAGGGATTTTCCACGGTTTTAATTGAGGAAAGATCTGGAATAAAATAGAGCTATTTATCGAAAATTATGGTGAAGTCAGTCTTTCTGGGGATGATGATTTTTCGCATTTCCACACATTGGGAACATAAAGTGGTCTTTGAGTGATTCTCGTAATTACTCGGCATTTTTCAAACGAAATTAAAACTTTTAATTTCGATACGAGCTTCCTTATGAATTTCCTTGTTTCTGATGTGCAATCGATAAGTGTCCTATTATTGTACACATCCCGTAATAGTTTTGGAGAGTTTGCTTACAATCTTTTGCATGAAAATAAATGTCATTTTGTGGTTATTTCAACATAGTGCCCTCTCAAGCACTTGAACATCTCTCTATCCTATCCTTTTCAGATGCATGCGGCATAATGAGTTCGATGCAAATTGATTATTTACGTACCAACCACTGAATAATTTATCTGGAAGAGCGAAGTTCTATGTTATGAGAGATTATACCTGTTTTAAAAAACTTTTATCCACGTGCCGTGTGCGCTTCCTTGGAAGAGCATTTCACAAAATCCATGTGCTCTAAACGAGAACTTGCAGCCAAGTATTGGTTTTGCCACTTCACACGTAAACAGCACATGAGCGCATGGACACATTATTATTACCTAGCATAAATGTGTGTGGAGCGGACCCCAACTAATCTCAAATCATGTACCATTTATAAAGTGTTTTATATGGATGTGCATATGGCATGCACTACGATGCACACAATATATGTATGCTTATATCACTGTGGATGGTGTACCTATTTTCATCAGCTCTCTTCCTCATTCGTATTACTTGTTTACACAGTGGCTGTGTTCCCCCATTTTCCTGCTACGAACCCAGTATCTTCTTCAGTTGAGCATGAGTACATGTATGTGCGAGTAAGAGCAAAAGTTGCTAGCTCATTCATTCATGGATGATACTGAAAGTCCTTCATTCATTACATTTTTTGGTAGAGAGGGAGAGGAGAGAGAGCACAGGAAGGGCATGTAGAAAAACAAGAGTGTCTTCACATGGACGGGCAGAGCAAAGCTAGAAACGCAATAGTAACATTTATTTTATATAGAAAACTTCACTCTCCTCTCGTGAGTGTGAGTTGCATGAGACCACGCGTTGATCAAAAAACGAAAAGGATCTCTGCCCTGTCAGATACTCTTCTGGTAAAGGAAGCACAACATCACGATTCAGGAGCGAGCGGAACACTTTTTTCTCTTCAACTTTTTTTTAAATTGGTGACATTTGTATATATATAAAAAAGTCTGATTTTTTTTACCACGTTGTGGGTGGTTGTGTTTGTGTAACGTGACATAAGTTGACATAACACAAATAGGTATATATTATATACACTTTCCGTGGCTGTCTTGATTGCTGCTGACTCCGTCTTGAAAACAGTCCACTAATTTATTTTCATTTCCAGTGTAGATAACAAACGATCATAATGTGCCAGAGCCGGTGTGACACATGACGTGTGCTCATATCAAAACCTTGTAATGTTACTCCTCTGCTCGTTCCCTACCACACCATTGTCTTAAGAAGTACTATATAGAGCTGCTCCACAATGAGACACGAAATAGGCTGTCAGATGTAAGATCGTACGCGAGATACTCGAGTACAAAAACACTGCATTTTTAATAACGTTCCCAGAGTTCTGCGGAGTGAGAGTGTGTGCATACATTTTAACACGGTTGTTGTTGTCGTCGTGTGTTGCTGGTTTCTTATTTTTCCGTCTTCCTGGAAAAAAATCTTTGATAGTTCCTGAAGCACAACTTCCGATTACTGTTTTATACACCTACTGCTGCTGTCGGTGATTGTGATACTGTGAAAGAGAGAGAGAGAGGCAATATACTATTTGATATACACAAAAAAATGTGTAAAACAAAAAACGAAGGTGTTCATTAAATGGAAAAAATGTGAAATAGAAGACAAGACAAGTTAATTTAAAATGCTCGAGATAGTGAGAAAAAGTTAAGAATGTGCATGGAAGAGAGCAAACCTCTTCTTTTCGTCAGAGGAAAGAGGAAGGAAGGTACATCTCCAGCAGGAGTGTTGTTGTCTGTCAGAAACCGGGCAGTCTGTGTGGAAGCGGGCAATACTCTTTCACAGATAGAGTGTGAGTGTGGTGAAAATATCTGTTGATATAGAGTAATGCGAATAAAAAGGTGCAAGAAGAACATTTGCCACAAACACACATTTCTGTTGTTTTTTCTTGGGAAGGTGCAGAATCAGCTCTCACGTGCTTTTACGTGCGATATACTTGAGTGTGAGCACTGCTGGTGTATGTACTAATTCATAAAAGACTCTATCGTTTGTACCATGTTTCAACAAATTTTTTCCAACGTTCTTCCCGGAGACGCTGCTCTTATTGAAAGTGCAGGTGAAATGTATTTGAATACACTTGCTGAGAGGAAGATGGCTGCGGTGGCAGCATTGAATTATGAGCTTTTGCTCAGTCTTGGTGCAGCAGGCTTGTGTAAGTGTGTGTGTTTCACATAATATTTTTTTCCTCTTTACAATTTCTCCTTGTCTTCGGATTCGTGTAAGAATGGGGATCTAATTAATAGCTGTCTTGTTATGCAACTGGTTTCTACCTTATCTCTCCTGTGGGTCGGTCGTGATGAAAAAAATATTCAGTCATGTTAGTCATGTGCGAGTGTGCGAATGTTGATGTCACGTGTGAAATTTTAACTACCATTACAGTTTTAGCCAACGGTTAGAATATATATTTTTACTCAGAAAACAAAGAAAATGATAAAATTATTCTTTTTCTCTTCTTCTGGCAGGCATTACTCTGGCAAATCTTGTGATAATAAAGTATAATCTTTTTTCTTAGAATCTCTTCGGTTTTTTGTCGGGAGTTCATTGAAAAATCGTGAAAAACTTTGATGGACATTGCCGCACCCAAAGATTCCTTGGTCACAGTCCGTAGAGTAGCTCTTTTTTTGCAGTGTACATGAAACGCAGAACAGAACTCTCCAATTGAGTACATATTGGGCTCAAGCATTTACTGTAGATTTTTTAGACGATTAGTCAGAATACTAAATGCATATGGGTAGAATGGGTGCATAAATGTATGCTTCTCGTGTGTTCTTCATCTATTTTATTGCTTACATTGTGTTGTTACGTGCGCGATGCATTATACAAGGAGTTCCTTTCAGTCAGTCAAACACACACACACAACACCACTCTCTCGCGGGGTAAGACCATTTTCTGTTAGTGTGCATAGTCCAGTCATTTCTTCTGGTATCAGGGTTTGAGAAACGCATTTACGAGGCTTTTTAATTGTCTGTCTGATTGAAAGCGATAAGGAGAACGGAGGGAGATAGATCTTTATCGGTATGATTACGGAAAATTAATGGAAAAGCTTTTTTCTCCTTATCCTCTATCGAGATGACGAATGGCCAAAAAATGAATGTACTACACACATATCCCCTTTATTCTTATATGAATATTCCTCCAAGTCGAACAAAACCGTTTAAACGCCGGCCGAGAGGGAGATGTATCTACATGTGGATTGGAGCTTATATATCGCGTTAAATCACATCGCATGCAAGCCTTTTGGCGTTCAGCTCACTTGTGCCCATGTGCAATTTTTTAGTTAGTTTTTGAGCGCTTAAACATACAGACACACACACTCGGACTCGACTACTAACACGATCGTATAAACGACATCAGTTTTTTCTCCCATTTACAATATTATGGTGGTAATAAAGACCAATATGTACATGGTAAATGCTATATTACAACAATAGAAATGCGTATCGGCATGCAATAAGCGATTCCATAAAACGCTACACTCTCCATCCACTCTTGCAATAATACACACGTCTCTCTCCCTTCCCAGTTCTCCGAAAGTTAACGTTCTCGTTTCTCTCGCTGAGCGACATGAAAATGAAGCCGGGGAGTGAGAGAGAGGATCGAGCGCATGAAAAGAGGCACGAATGAAATCTGCAGTTTTGATCTAAAGGTGATAAGAATGACTGTTCAACCTGTTTTGAATACTAGTCTTTGTGCCATTAAACACCCATTTTGGCAAGTCGAGTTTTTTCCCTTCTCTTCTTCCCTCTTGTATAAAAAAATATTTTTTTTGTACAAAACTAAAGAGTAATCTGTATAACTTGTGGACATACAAAGTGAGTGAATTACTTGCCACCACCAACCACACTGCCGCTTTATAATCAGTCAATGTGCGAATAAGTGCCGTCTCATTACTTTCTCAAGTAAAATATGGTCCAAGTCCTTTTTTCCTCGGTGACGTAATTCTTTCTGCTAGAGCTTTTTACATGTAGAAAAAATTATTGACTTATTTTCACTGTTTTCCAAAGTAAACACGTAGTATATTGTATATATACTTTTGAACAAAATATTTTGTACAGTGACGAGTATAGTTTTTGAAACAGGAGTTTGAGAAACCTCTTTTTCTTCTCGTGTATATTTTTCAGGTTATATTTTCCACAAAATTTTCTTATCAGATTCCTTGTCCATAAAGACGGGAATAAGTATGGGAAAGCTTATCAGAAAATTTATCTCACTCTCTGCTCTTGAGAGAAGAAAGCCCTTTTTGAAGCTGTTATCAAAACGTAAATAACACGAAATAAATAAGGTAGACAAGGGCCATTTTAGATTTGTCTTGGAATAATATTGCTTGCTCATGCATAAAACCTTGTTGATTACGACAGAGATCGACAAAGAAAATGCTTACATGAACCCTTTTTCCTCCCATTGTTTTCCGTGTCCTCTGCTTCTTCCTCAGGAAAAGTCTACTCTCGAAAAATCTTTTAGAGAGAGAGGTTGTTTGCACAGTGCATTACTTAGGCAGAAGGCTTTTATATTTTAAGATATGATATGGGGAAAAGTGAAATAAGGAATCGAATTTTGTTGATAATATATAAATGTAATATGAAAGTTAACGCTTTACGCTTGTTGGGAAAAAGTAAAATTAGATTCTCTTTTTGATCATATACCACATATTATATCTTTTATATGGTAAAAAGCATACCAAAGTTTTCTCTAGTTTTTTTGAGGGTGCTTGATTACCTTATGTATAGCATTGTTTAAAGTTGTGTGATCCCATATAAATATGTAACATGAGGTAATATACTCGTACACAATGAGCATTTTACACATGCTGCGTGCTGCTCAACAAACCATTCAAACATGTGAGGTATATTTTTTATGAATGTACACAGTGACCGATTCCTGGGGTTTTTGGCTCTAGCTCTTGAACTATACAAAGCGCTTTTGCATTTTCTAAAGTCCTTTTCCTTTTTGTGAAAGAGTAGTGGTGGTGGTGGTAGTGGTGTGGTAGGGAGTTTATAACAAATTTATATTATTATTGCCCAGACATTTGAGGCTGATGAAGATAAGATCATCACAATTCCTGATGGGGTAAAGCTTCTGTTCATGCAGATCTTCAGCTATGATATCGTGTCGCCCTGTGAAGCGAGCCCATTGTTCCTTAATTCAGCTGTCCATTCACTTCATTAGACTGGCCGATCTCGTGAAACCTTTATTTTAATGTACACAAACAAGCACAAGATGAGATGAGAGTATATACACCAGCATCGTGTAGGTATGCCTCTCTACAGAAGTTAAAGGAAGAGAAAAATGATTGTACTCCTTCATTGCTTGAGTTTGAGTCGCTCAAAAGTTCTACTCTTCAGAGTAGAATAAGTATAACGGACGGAACGGTGGATATATTTTTTTCTAATCAGCGCGATGGGATTTTCATGCCAAGAACACAATAACGTGGTGATGAGATCATAGTGAGATTCAAATTAGGATTAGAAGCGTAACATTAGCTTCCAGAGATTACTTTGTACATATGTGTGCTCCCTCTGAGATATTGATCAAGTTCATGTCGTATTGTTGTCCTGTCTGGCTGTGCTCCTTTTTATATACCCTGTGCCTGTGTTGTTGTCGACTCTGATTATTATGCATACTGATCATATCGATAATGATGGAAATGATGAGGCACTGGGTAGCATATACACTGCAATTTATCTGCTAAATCCATTTGCGACTGTATTCAGGGGCTCGGTTTCATTACTTTCTGATGGCGTCCGTCCCTCCGTATGTATTAAATATCTTAGGTTAGTCGACTCAACTTTTATCACAATGAACGTCTTTGAATAGAATTTGTTACAAGAACAAACAAATTCAAGAATTTTATAATGAAAGCTAATGAAAATCGGCATAATTTTCCAAATTATATCAGTTGAAGAATGAAATCTGGTCACTCCTAGTTTTAGTATCGTTTCTTGACACATTCCATCCCGGTTATCGGTGTATCCTATCGTTCGACATATATAAAATGTAGCAAGTGAACTTTGAACGGTGACCGTGATGATTGAAACATTAAACAATATATATTCAAAAATAGTAACACTGGCGTTTGATGAATTCTTGTTATATATTCATACAAATGTATGGTGGGGCTCTCATAAATATTTTGACATGAACCGAATTATTATGTGTATCATTTTTTCCCCTGGGTTTAAAAAAGGTATGAGCCCTCTCTCTTGTTTACCCTATCTGCATGAGATCAAATTCAGTTGTGTAGCTCTGCAGCTCTCTGCGCCCTCGTCACGTCATCCGTGACATGATGAAGATCTGAATCGTGTGCTGTGTTTTAGATGGAATAGTAGACAGCAAGTAAATTTAAATATTTGACATTCCATAGACGAAAATGGGTGCACACACAGTTGCAGCTACATTTTTGTAGCGTGCTGTTCTGCACAGGTATGCAGACTCAACCAGTGTGTGAGGCGTGATTCGAAAAAAACACTGCTTACTCCATTTGTTCGTGGGTGGATATTTTGGGAGAAAATTCAGAGAGAATGCCTTTAGTTTTCATGGCTTGACGTGGTCATTCATGAAATATTTGAAATAACTGAGAGAAGAGAGCTCTGGAAACTTTTTTTTGCCGAGGACAGGAAGGATCAATAAGTGTGCTTCAATCCAGTCATCCTTCCATAATTAAGCAATATGGTAGCCAACACGTAATATGTATCATATCTGTGGTCATTAAATGGATTTAACGGACCGAAACTCGACATGATTAAACTGGAAAAATGTTAATGGGAAAAAATGACTTTTCTGTTCGTGACACAAAATGTTTACGATTCAAATTAAGAATGAAATAATATATTCTTCTTTTCTATCATTGGATTGGATAGTGACAGGCTGGGAGGCTATGAGGGTTTTGTGCTTCGTGATCATGCTTTTTCCGTTGTTTCATTTTTTGTAATTTAAGTCTCCTCTCTCTCTCTCCTATCCATTCCCCTGCAAAATTCATAATGTCATGCTTGACTTATTGTAGGGGCAGTGCACAACACTAGTTTTCTAGCTTTGGGAAAACCTATATAAATATTTTCGAGAACATAATCAGCCGGAAGGTATATAAAATCCGATTTCCAATTTTCAGTTGCATTTGAGAATAGGAAAGAAATCTAATTACGTGGGAATATATGATCTATTAAACAATGACATATGTCAGGTAGTAGCAAAGTATATCCCTAATATTCCTCCTCGTGTCAATGCCGAAAACGTACGTGGTACAACTTCGCAAAATAAAACAATTATTTCCTCCATGATTTCCCCATTAGGTAGGTAGGCTTTCTCTCGTGATTAATCTATGATTCGTGTGCCATTATGTGAGAAATCACAAAAAAAAACTCCTCAAAAATCCTAAGAGAAAACTTCATTGCATTTCGTTTGCGTTTGATTAAATTAGGTCTAATGTGGCCTACATTCATTCCGGGAGAAAATTGTCGCCAGTTTATTTAGCAGATGAGTAGTGTAAACAGCAAGATTAAGTACCTACTTTGCTTGCTCCATTTCATTTTCGATTGGTTCGACTACTTTACATATACCCAATTCGACTTATTATGCATTTTTGGAAATCATGGCATTTTAGACTATGCTCTAAATTAGTTAATTCAATTTACCTGGATCGAGATAACTTTAATTACATTACATGATTATACCATGTGCTTTTACATCAAACTCATTTATGAACTTGTTCACATAATATATGAGTATCCTCCTCACTCCTCTCGTAACTTCTGTAACGTGATTGTTGTTGCCGTGAACGAAATGAATTACTCGGCCATACGCAGTTCTATATATCTAGCGTCTAACTGCATTATTAAGGAAATCATCATTCCCACTAGACTTCAGAAAGAAAAGGAGAAGAAGAAGAGGAGAGAAAAACGAAATCTAATTGATATTCCATTCATGGTCTCAACTGACTTCACGTTGTTATCCCCCTCTTTCTCTTCTTTTCCATTGTCTATTCCTGTCAACAACTGATCTCCTTCAATGGTCGAGATCGTCATCATTGTCAAGAATTATATATGTGTACGCAGTGTTCCCAAGTCCTATATAGTCTTGGTGAAGGAGTTTGAGAGGACTGCTGAGGAATTGATCTCTCGCCAACAAACATTTCATTCCTTTAGCACCATTAGTGTCCACAACTTGTCATTGCAACAGCAGGCGAAGCTATCAACTCGCAAGTTTTTTAAGCATTTAAACTTCGTCTTCGTCACACACGACACATCACAAAATCATCATCACCATCTTTTCTCTTTCACAGGTAAAATTCTGAAAAAAAAATCTCATTGAGTATTCAGTGGACACATCATCTTTACCATCATCATCATCACTGATTTTTTTATATTTATTTCAGCCAAGGGCGAGAGAGGTGTTGAGTTTAAGTAACACTCACTCGAAGGCTTAAAAACATGAATGGGGATGGGTTTATTTGACAATGGAACAAGCTCAGTGACAATTCGTGTAAAGATATTCTCTCTCTCCTGCCCAAGGTGTTTATGTGAAGTCATTGATACTTTGGTAAATAGATGATGGGGACGGGGACGATGACGATACTGACATGTCTGACATTTAGACAAGTAAACTGGGCGAAAAGCAGTTTTTTACACTAGCACCTTCAAGATCATTTTTAACCTGATTCAGATGTCACATGATTTAATCACTGTACTGCGTGGTGCATAGTATTCGAGGATATATGTGTTTGGTGAAGGAAAAATATTTAATTCTATGAATGGAAAGGGATCATCCTTTCCTCAGTTATGTAAATCTAATGCATATTTTATTGCTGTAAACACTTTCACTGATAAAGATTCATCTTCATCGTCATATACTCGGCATGTGTGTGTGTGTTGAGTTGAGTCGGAAATGAATGCAAGTTTTTGGACATGCATTCTTCTTTCCACCCTTTTCATGTCCTGTGCGTTCAGGTTGGCCTTTTTCTATGTATTTTAGATTAATTGAGTTAGTCGGGGTGTGTGCTGGAATGCCCCTTGTTCCAATTTACATGTACACTGTGCATCTGATGAGATAATGATGATGCAAAATAAGAATGTAACACACACTGGGCTCCATTTTCGCTCTTCTTTTCTTGTATCATATTTATTTTTAAGCTCATACCTATAAACTTACATGTTATCCCCTCAACTTCACACTTTATTTTTTCCACAAGCCTAATTGCCAAACCTGTTTTCCTCAAGCTGTGATTGTTATTATTATTTGAGGAGAGGAGTGAAGGTAGGGGGATGAACGTGGGGAACGTGTGAGCTTGTGTGTGTGTCTCGTTCTTCAGACCAGACCACTGATCGGAATCAACACTCACATGCCTTCCTATAATTCAAGTGTGTGGAAATAGGTGTAAAAGGTTGAACTTTCTGAATCATTCATTCTCGTTTTGTAGTCAGGTTCAGTATGAGTTACTCGTACCTTTTGTCGATTTTATAGCACGAAGGCATATTGCATGCAAACTTAATCCTGTGATTTTGACTATACAAATTAAATCGGATATTCATCTTTCAACATTTTTGTATTTGCACACTTCTCATCTGGAGATGCCCTTAAAACTAAAATAGCAAAAAAAACACTGACTGGTTGCCTACTGTGAAACTAGTTTATCCACACCCTGTAATTATACAGAAGCCGTTAATGAGAATTTATTAACTCGTTAGCGTTTCATGTATTCAGAGGAATTTTTTTCTGTATGGTTTTTATATTTGCTAAATATAAAATTGCAAAAAAATATGAAAGTATGTATACTTTGAAGGAGAAAACATTGTGTAGGTTAGGTTGCGTATAACTTGGCGAAAAATTGGCAAAGTCATTTAGCGTATCACGAAAACATTCTGCACATATCTACTTCCCGTATATCCCGTCTTTCCTGTCCGTTTATTGTTCTTTCTCGAAGTATCACTGTAATTTAAAATTGTTAATTATCGGGAACGAATATGATTTAGCACTTAATTATAATTCTTAAGTTCACAGTGGTGGTATCTCTATATTCATTAAAAAAATTTGGTCAGTTTGGAAAAACACGCTTGTTGGGAAAAATTGAATTGCTTGCAATAGGTTAGTGTGAATTTGTTGATTGTAGGAAGCAGAGGTGCAATTTTTTGCATTACTATTTCTTTAGTATAGCATCATCATTATTAAAAATTTGATTTAAAAACGAATTTTCTTGTTTCTTTCGATTTACAGTGGATGAACCCTGGGCTGAAGGTGAAGAAGGGGAAAATTCTCAGCGTGTCAAAGACTCCACAACTGAAGACTCAGATCGCCCCAATGACTCCGTTGATGATAGTGAAGAAGTCCCAGAGAAAAACGACTCGGATCCAGACCCCCACGACAATGAAGACATGAGCCCCAAAGGTGCTTCAGCTGACCATGGTGCTGATGATGACGACGACGTAAGGAATTCGGAAAATATCACCGTCAAAATAGAACCTGAAGAGAATGCTGCAGCTTTATCAAAGAGTCGGAAAGTAAAAAGCGACAACAACACAAGCGAAAGTAAAGAAAGTGTAAAGTCGGGGAACTCGGCACAACAGCCAGAGAAACGCAGCAGACACAGTCGTGGCAGAGGCTCCAACATGGGAGACTCGAGTGAACTCGAAGCTTCAGAGACTGAGGAAATGGACGATAGGCGGATCTCCAGTCGCCGGGATCAAGACTGCGGGAGTAGCAGTCGGAGTAGAACTCCAGACAGGCCCGGTTCAGACTTTGGTGGCTCTCCAGGTCCATTCTCATCCTCCCTTCAACAACAGCAATTCCTCCAAGCTGGCATTCCGTATCTCCATCTTCTTCCTCCACATATAAGAAATGGTATGTGAAACCCTATGCTAATTACAATAATGATTTGACGACATTCTCCCCAACGAGCAGAATGTACCACGTTGGCAAAAAAAGTTGTCCTCGTTTGTTTCCACTGCTCATTGTTCTCAAATTGTGCAGACATACGTACGCACTCACAATTAATTAAGACTCCTTGTCACTCACCCTTGTTAATGTGAAAGAATGTACACTATTTTCGGGTCAAACTTTGTTGGAAAGCAGAGAAAACTCTCATCAGCAAGTTTCAAAGTGGAATTTCAAAACAAAACTTACTTTGCCGAAGCACATTGTGAGCGTGCATGCATGTAGTTCAGCAGTTGCAATACAAGTTTGTCTCCAAACATTCTGGGGCATTATGAAAAGTATAGTAGAACGGTATTACACGGTTCATGAGGAAAATGACCTGAAGCACACTTGTTCACGTCCAGCTGCTGGCATTGGCATATTATGCTTGGTATCAAGGACATGTGTTATACCCTTTTACATAAGATTGAAATGGGTTTCACATGATTTTCTCAGATTGTGTTTTCAACACCAAGATGTAATATCTGCGCAGGATGAGGCATTTTGTAGTATAGTAGTGGTCGGTGGTTTCGCGTTTTAGGCGTTAATGAGAAATCTGTGCAACCATCCGTACAACAACAAAAAGTTGAGTGCGAGCAGAGGAAGCCCACAGTCACAGAGATTTTTTATGTTTGCACATCAAACTCACAGCTTTTCCTAATATAAACTGAGCTAAAGTGTAAAATGTATGTGCTTACGGGGTTTTCTTGGAGAAGACTGGGACTAGGACGACTGGAAAACCCAGGCGTCAGCGAATTTGGCACAAAATTGCATTCAATTGAGTCAAATGAGCCATACAAGTGGAATCACGTTGAAATACATACATTCGCCTCGAGTATAAATTATCTTTTGTGTGAACAGGATGTACAAATGGAATCTAGCTAGAAAAGAAGGGAACAACACGTCACACATATATCATATAATATTATGAGCAAAACCATCTTCACCAGAGATAGTGTTGAACTACGAGATTCATATGAATTTTGATAAATTTTATCTGATACATACCCACGAACACTAATTAATAAAAGTAGGAAACACTCCATAAATTAGCGATATACTCATGCTCATGTTGATTTCTTACTGTTTTTCAGAATCATTGCTTTATTTTGATAACCTGACACATGTAACCATTTCATTTATTTCAGATGCCGCTCGACTATTCCTCATGCCACAAATGTTACCACCCGAGCTAGCCGCAGCGGCTGCCGCCGCCGCCGCTGCTGCAAACTCCACCTCAAACAAAAGTCCCAGTCCTAGTGTAAACCCTTCCGGTGGCACTCTCCCAAGTCAAACAGTCATCCCATCCTCATCTTCGTCATCCACTTCTGGAGGAGCAGCAGGAAAGTCTGAAAAAATTTCATCCGGGGAAAATACACGAGCCGGTAAGGGGGCAAATCTAAGTATGAAATAAGTAGTTATAATGGTTATCTGCTCAGGGAAATCAACACCGAAACACGACAACTCACGAATTCAGAACAAAAATCCAGAGTCGATTCTAAAGGATGTAGTAATCATTTTGGAAATCTCAGAATCGTATTGTGAAAGAGTACACGAATTTAATGATTAAATTCACGGCTTCCCCCATTCAATACTTGTTTTTCTTGTAAACAACAATTCATGGCATATATGAGAATCATATCTAAATTTTTACAGGTAAACCCCTCAATCCTCCCAAACTTCGTAGAGTCGATGAGGATAAGATCTCAAGTTGGCATCAAGCCTAAATGATTTATCAGTGTTTATTTATTATACCATAACTCATAACTCAGTCCAGAAGAGGAATACTCGAACACTTATTTTTGAGCTCATCTAAAACAGGAAAGCACACCTCTTATCATCCTTAGCGTATCTCCATTTTGACTAGTTACCTACACCTCTTTCTGGATATTCCAAACGAAAGGCAAAATTCTTCCCAAAAAGTGATCATCAAGATCACTCCTCAGGATTGTATTATTTTGAGTAATCTGCAAACTTAATCAGAATAATGATTTTGTGTATGTGTATACATACGTACCTCCAAACGATGTGCTCATATTGTTAATTTTATGATGTGTATGTAATACCTCCACAATGGCAAAAAAAGTAGTTCGTAACGAAATAAGAAACGCAATTCCATATTCGTGACTGGGCTGGAGCTGTGGAGTAAAAAGATAGTGCATGTCTACATGTCTTCTACGTTTCTGGAAATAAATAAATAAGTAATACCATTATTAGCACAACAAACACGTATGTAGTTTCGGTTTTTTACTTACCATCTTTAGATTTCAGTGAAGAGGTATGACGTGATGCGTGGTAGAGAGAAAACTTTATTTTGACTATTAGTTTTCAGAGAAATCCCATGGCTTACGTATGCACTTCAATGTCATATTTTATGTTCCCATATGCAAGTCCCATGTGAAACACATACTTATTCTATCGAAACTCCTCATTTCTATCTCCAGACATCAGAGAGGAAAATCTTACTGAGGGATATGTGATACACGGTTTGAATGAGGATGTTGTTGTCTGGATGGGGAATGTAGCTTATAAAGCAATATAGTTGAGAGATCTTATCCTCAAGGAGCATGCTTTGGAGGGAAGGGTGGTTTTTCAGATGGGAATGGGAACTAGTTGAGAGATAGTTTTGTGTATTGGAAAAATTATATTATGTTCCCGTCTAACGTCCAGTCAGAAGTCTGCTAGAATAAAGTTGCCATAATTTTTCATTTTGTTTTCTTTAAAATATTTTTATCTTGGAATGAATGAATGGAGCAACAGAACCGGAATCTGGAATCCCCCGTGCAATTTTTTATGCGTTGTTGTTGTAATATTCTGCATTCTTTCAAAGTTTATTATGATCCAATTATCTATTTCAACTCTTGCAATTTTGTCTAGGGGGATGCGCAAATTATTATCATTTTTGTTTATGATGATGATTGCATGGAATTTTTTCCCAAAGTTCAATTCAACTTTGGGAAAATTTCACTGTTGAAACTTGATACAGAATGAATCAAGTTTGAACTCAAGAGATTGTTCTCCGAGAAGAAATACTTTTTTCACAATAACAAGGAAATTGGAAGTAAATGGCTCTCTTCGTGTGCCATTATATTGTGCAATCATAATTTTTCAGACATCAGCTTGGAAGATATTGATTTCTTTTGTATTGCTCCAAAAAAGGTTGTACAGTTTCAGAGATTATATATTCTATATGTATAAAAATAGCGGCCTTGACGTTGACGCACTCGTAGTTCGCAATACGGATAAAAATAGTAGCGAAAAGTTCAAGTTGCTTAAAAACACTTAAGAAGACATATGTATACTGAAACTGCTACAAGCCTAGAAGTTCAAGCATGTTGGAAACAGCTGGACTGGATGTCAAGCCATAAACAAAATATGTGTCAGCTCATACATTTTGAACTGCAATTACAAAAGATAATATATGCTCTATATCTACACACAATCGTATTGAGATGACAGTGAAGACAGTGCCGATGTTCGTAATGTTCCGAACGAAGCTTTCACAAATTTATTCATGCATGGATGATCACAAGGCAAATATACGCATGAAATGGTCCATCATGCACATTCGCTCCCCAGATGAAAGCAATTTCCCTCGGTATTTGAAATCAAGTGAAAGGTAAACGAATTCTTTGAAAATATAATCTTGCCAAGTGTCTTGTAGAGAAAGAAATCCTAGTAAAATTCTCTGACATTATTTGAAAGGTACAGTCCCGCACACTGTACTGTTCTCTGCTTAAATATGTACTGCATTTGAAGTTGAAATATGAAACCCCTGAAGGAAAAGTGGTGAAACCACAAGGTCTTCCTTCTCCGGACAGTTTTTTCTTCTTCTTCTGAAAACTAATTTAATTTGTCACCTACATGCGCGTGGGCTGGGGGATGGGGAAATAACAGTTCGTAGGAAAATAATCTGATTGCTCCGGACAGACAATTTCCATTACCATTAAAGTTGAGTGAAATTCGTACCCTTACCGCGCGAGGAGAAAGGGATGACGCCACCTATTTTCCTTGCTTGGAGAAAGTTTAATTTGATCGTTCGTATTTTAACCTTGTTTTCCCTGTACTTTTCAAGAACAAAGTGGTGTGGTATGTGCGCACTAAATTGGAGGATGCAAGCACTTAGCTATGATGCGGTTTCCACTCTTGTGTGTCTTCGATGAAGAGTGGAAAAATTTTCCGCAAATTCTTACATGAGTCGCAGTCTCGCAGTTCCGATAATATTACACTTTTAATGTGAACCGCTGAATCATTGGAAGGAATTTAATATCCGATGGAAATGGGAGATACTAACCGCTTTGTGTGCAATGTTATTAGAAAACAGTACTCTGTGCATCGATACCTAAATTTGCTTTTCCATTAGGTTCATATGTTGCCTCTAATGCAGCAAAGAGAATGTGGAAAAAATTACGTGTGGTCCACATGTGGTGGCGAGTCTTTATTACTTGATGCAGCAGGTGTAACGTACAATCTTATATATATTGTTGAACTAGTGATGCAGCTTCATACTTTGCAAGATATCGAAAAAGTTTTTACCTTATTATGATGAATTGTGATAGGCAGATCGAATCACATTAAAAACTTCAAACTTAGTTGTGGCTTGTTTGTAAAATTGCAGCCTAAAATGAGTATCTGTCTTGAAGACATTTTATTGATTTGAGTAAAGCAACTTCTGGAACAATATCAGCTAATGATTTAGTTGTGGACAAAAACTCCATTCATTTTGATAAGACAGTCGGTGAAAACTAAAGTAGAAAGTAGATGACGATGAGAGGTTTGCATAAAAGTACAAAGTAGGCTAAGCGACTTTTTACATGGTTCCCCAGTTTCATCGTCCTTTCGTACAAGTTTGGAGGACATATTATTATGTAGGTTACAAAGTTGCGAAAATTTTCATCATGCTCGTGCAGCAAGTTGTAATTGAATTGTAAGTTGCCTGTGCGTTAGTATTATATACAGCCACAATGTAAACGCTCCGTAAGTTCCGCACTAACTTTTAATTGTTATGTTGGTACTTAAACTACAGCATCACGTAGTAGGTATACTACTTATATGCAAATCGCCATCGTGTAAACATGTTGACTAATTCGGAGTTGTATGGGCTACAGTATGATTCCACTTATGAACTTGTGCCTAATTAATTTTAATTATTCTTCATTTCATTGGATTGCAGGTGGCATGTATGTCTGCGAACCGTGCAATATCAAATTCAGCTCTGCGAGGACGCTGGACGCTCACCAGACGTATTACTGTTCCTTTCGTAAGGATTTAATAGGTAAGCTACTTGTTCTCAATGAAAATTTCAACAACTGAGATACTAAAATGAAATGAAGGGTTTTCGTTCCTACTTTATTACGCAACATCACAATAGTCATAAATCGCCCACACTCCTGGGATTTTGGCTACGAATGTGTAGAGCACATAAAGCGAATTGAATGCACACATACAATTCTATTTGTTAATGCTTAAATTAGAATTCGGAGCTTACGACTTATATAAAATTAAATGAGTAAATGAATACAAGTTGGCATTTGAACCATTTCTTATAAAATTCTATAATATTTTTCTTGAATCACATGAAACTCGAAGCGATAATCTGGAATGAAATGTTTCAAATGTTGTATATTTATATATCTCTTCCAAATAATGTCAGCTTTTTACTCATTTTATGACAATCGTAACATGTTTTACGACTCAGTTGTTAGATTAATCAAACTAGTTCGACGAAAGGATGTCAGCTCACAGCGCTGCATGTGCTTAATATGTCATAAATCTGAACAAGATCAAGTAACGTGTAAATAAAATGCATACGTGTCAAGTACAGATGCAAATACGCCAATTTTTTTGTAGCGACAGATCTTTTAGATATTTTTTTCTTATTTCAAGGCTTTCCAGGAAAGTATGTCAAAGGATACTCGACGTAAAAAAAGAATCAATCCATTAGAAGTTAACAGTCGAGCTCACGCTTCCGTTTTGATGTTTTTCGATATAAGATACTTATATGTAGGTGGCTGTGAGTCATGCATGCGATGAGTTAAGCTTTCCTTTGAACAAAATCATTTGCTTTGAGAATATATGCATAAAGCTCATCTTTGTGAACGTATGTAAGAGTACTAACAATTGATCAATAATATCTCATGCATTGATGCCAACCATCTGAGAGAAACTTTTGAAAAAATCACGTTTTCCTGACATGAAAATGTATGTAGGTGGAAAAAGTATAGCATGAAGCCTCACTTCAATTTTTTTACTCTATCTAACAAAAAACATTTTTTATGTTAATTTTTGATGTAGGAAGGGAAAACGTTGAAGACGGCAAGGCTGAGATAATGATGCCAGTCGCTTCCTCAAGTGGCAGCGTTGGTGGTGGTGGAAGCATATCGAAGAAACGGGATCGGGAAAACTCTGAGGAGCACGAGCTCACAATAGACGAATCAATGGAGTCTATTGACTCTTTCTCTACCACAGGGAATACAATGAATCAGAAAAGTGCGAAAACTGGGAAACTCTACTCGTGCATTTACTGTTCTTACAGTGCCGATAAGAAAGTGAGTCTCAACCGCCACATGAGAATGCATTCTGGTCTTTCACTCTCAAATCAGATGCCAAACACGAGCACAAAGGATGAGCAGCAGCAAGGCCTTCAATTGTCAGCAGCAGCAGCGGTAGCGCTAGGAGCGAGACCTGTAACTCCAGGAAAAGCAGTCTCAGTGGGTGGCTCAGCCCCGGCGAAAAATCTACCAGATAGTGTTGCCGCTCTGGAACGCTACTGTCAAGACTGTGACATCCAGTTCTCATCCATCAAAACTTTCAGAGTTCACAAACAGTATTACTGCAGCACAAGACACGTACTCAAAGCTCAACAGTCTGCTGTCGCAGCGGCTGTTGTTGCAGCAGCAGCCGCTGTCGCTGGCAATCCTGCTGCATCCGCTGCACTTGGGAAGGCTCCAGTTGAACTTGGTCCTGGTGTAACAGTCACTCCAGTCGGCAAATCGTCAGCATCAATAGGCTCCGCTTGTTCCCCCATTCCTGGGGAAGGGAGTCCAATTTCCACCCCAGGCCCCATGTCATCTCAGCCTTTCGTTGTTCTACCCACAAGTCCTATGATTGTCGTGCCATACTGTTTCATCCAGGGAGCAAGTTTCCTTCCTGGAAATGTTCTCCCGAATCAGAATGCTATCATTGTAATGCCAAATGGAAGTGTGCAGAGTATGCCTGGATCCGCTGGAGGAATCCCGATCCCAATACCTTCTCCATCTCCACAATCAATGATGATGGGAAGTCATCTCATGCTCCACTCCCCTTTCCCCTCAGCTTCCACGCCTGGACCGAGTAGTATGGGAAACAATGGGGGAATCATGTCCCCAAACGGTTTAGGCTTCCCCAGCCCAAAGGAAATTATGAAGATGATGAGCAACAACACCTCTGGAGGACAAAAGGAACATCGAGACGATGATGAAATGATTAGTCCGAACAAGATCAAGACTAATTCCAGAAATAGTGGACGAAGTAGTCGGAGCTCAGATGATACTTCAAATCACCATCAACACGAACGTCAATCACGATCAGTGGGGAACGAGGTTTGTGACGACAGCATGCCAGCCATCGATCTCACATTTCGGGGTATTCAACCAAAGAAAGAGCAAACAAGTGGTGGATGCGATGAGGAGAAGGAAAACCGAGGTGAAACGTGCGCAGCGAGCCGAAGCAGCAGAAATGTCTCCAGAGATTCAATCTCAGGTGCACTCGAGGAAAATAGCGGCAGGAGTAGATCTGCAACACCAGCAGCTTCCGGAGGAGCAGTACCGTCAACATCAACCTCCGCCATCGCCCACAGCATCCACGATTCTCACAGAGACCGTGAGTCCATCAGCCCTCTGGAGAAAATGTCAATGGGAAGTGGAAGCGGTGGGAAGAGAACACCAAGGCCGTCGTCAGCTTCTGTGAGTAGCTCATGCTCCACTCCACCTGCCCTCTGTGAGCCCAAACTTAATGGGATGATGAGCAGGATCATATCTCCAGGAGGTAAAGATCATCAACACGATGCAGCTGGACTAAATAACAAAATGGTGATGATGATGTTGAACGCTGGAGCGGCAGCTGCAGCGGCTGCAGCTTTAGAGGGAAATGGAAATATGAGCAGTGGTGGAAGTAGCAGAGGAGGAAAAAATAATAAAGGGGGAGCAGTGGATTATGGGTCCGTTCTTGAAATGACACGATCTCGTAGTACGTCCTCCGCTACGAGTGTAAATGGCGGTGGGAAGATAAGCCCTCTGGCTACTCAACTTCCTGGAGGAGCCATACTCACCAGTGCTAGCAACCAAAGTCTGGCGGAACTACTCATGACCAACCCACCAGAGTTAAATGAGAGTTTGTCCAAGCTGAATCCGCAACTTTTAATGAATGCTCACAGAGCAAGTGGTGGTGGCTCTCCTTTCAACTTCAATCTGAATCCAGCTTTTATGCAGGCCTTGAGTCCGGAAATTGCCATGAGGCTCTTGGATCCAGCCTATTTGTCAAGTCTTCAACAATCTATTCAACAACAACAGCAACAACAACAGCAGCAGCAGCAAACATCCACTGTAAACCAGCCCCCACACGCCCCAGTCAAACGCGGAGTGTCGAAATGCATAGAATGTGACATTGTCTTCTACAAATATGAGAACTACTTGGTCCACAAGGAGCACTATTGTGCTGCTCGAGTCAATACCGGAAATGGTCCCTCTAATAACACCAACAACAACAATAGCTTTAGCCAGTCAAAAACTCCCTCAACGAGTAAACCACATTCCGGAGGAAAGAACACAAATAATGCACAAAGGGACAATGGGAATCACCGTGCCAGTGTTGGCAAAGACACATGCCGCATGTCGTCCTGTTCATCCCCCTCCAAAAGTGAGTTGGATGACGATGAATGCATTAGTCCCCCTCCTCCAGTACAACGACGAGGTTCCATTCAACAAAGCCTGGGAAAATCTACTGACAACTCGTCCGTATCATCACTTCTTGCGAAACCAAGGGCGAACAAGTCCCCTCAGAATAACGCATTGACCACAAGCCCCATGAGCATTTCCCCTGTTCCAAGCCCAAAACCTGGAAGTGGTCATCATCATCACACCACCACCAACAACAACAAAGAGTATGCTAAAGGGAATGGGAGTAATAGCCAATTTCCGTGCTCCATTTGTGGCGTCAAGTTCAGCACAATAGACAATCTTCAGACTCATCAAGTCTACTACTGTAACAAGCGGAAAGGGACGAGCACCAGTGGCAGCTCGAATAATAGCTTCGATAACAACGGGGACAATGAGCAGCATTGCGGTGGTGGAAATAGTCGGAGTAGCAACAACAGCGGCGGAAATAATGGGGACGCGTTAGTAATAGGGCTGCCACCAAATGCCACACTCACATCTTCCCATCATCATGACAAGGACATGCTGATGACAGGCGTAAGAGCCAAGAGTCCAGGGCCAGTTTGCAGGAATGGATTTCTGCGGTGTGGCAAATGTAAATTGCCTATCCCAGAGGAGCAGATGAGCACACACATTCGCGTCTGTCTTGGCACCACCAGCCCTTCCTTCGGTAATGGAGGCAGGTTGAGTGGGGAGGCTGGAGTCGGAGCACCAGTCGGCTGGAAATGTCCTTGCTGTGATGTGTACAGTCCGACAGTGAGTGCGGCACAGAAACACTTGGAGACCCACACGGGAATACGAGCTTTCAAATGTCTACTCTGCGGATATCGGGGAAACACGCTGAGAGGCATGAGAACACATATCCGTACTCATTTTGACAAAAGAGTATTCGATCTTCTGGAGGGAGACTATATGACCTGTATCACCGCGAATGATGTGGATTCGCCAACCACTTCCACAAGTACCAATAATAATAACAACACCTCCAATGCACAAGTGTCGCTGAATGTCACTTCGCCGCCACTACATCCTGATCAACTTCACCGCGCTATGGCATCGCCAACTGGAACTGCGACTCGGTCGTCCACCACTGCGGCCTCGTCTGGCTCCGAAAGTGGTGGAGGAAGCAAGGGGAATAGCAGCAGTGGGAGGCATTCTCGTTACTCGCCAGAAAATTGCAAAAATGTCATTCAGTCGAGTAGAGGATTCTCTGGCAATACTTCACCATCTTCTCCTCCACTTCCAGTTGAAGTTGAAGGGGGAGACATGAAGGTATTTCACTCCCCGTCCGACATGATGATGATGACAATGATGACGGAGAATGACTCGAATACCAGTGCTGAAAATAACAACCAACTGCATTACTGCAACTTATGCAACTACTCATCCCCCTACAAAGGGAGCATTCTCAAGCATATGAAATCCGTGCACAAGGTTCCACTCGACATCACCACCGCCGAAGAGGCAGCCGCCATTATGATGATGCACGGGGATAATGAGGGATTAGCGTCGATGATGATGGGCAGGGGCGAACGACCGGAGAGAATGGTTATGATGGAGGATGCAAATGGCACAAGTGGTGATTCCTCTCGAAACTCGACTCCAAAGAGCACACTTGAGTATGCCATTGCACAAGGCTTCTCCATTTCCACTAGTGGCGTTCCTGCTCCTTCTGGAAAATCCCTATCACCAGCAGCCGGTGGTGGATTACTGTCCGAAACTTCGCCAAGATCAAAGCTGCGAGCAGCAACAACAGTTGTCTCAAATGGCACAGGAGGAGTTTGTATCAAAGAGGAGAGGAGTGAGAGCGAGATGGAATGTGGGGAGAGGAAGTGCTCTAGTCAATCGTCTGCGGAATATGATCACGTCGGTGGTGGTAGCGGGGGAGTTGGTGACAGCGCTCATGATGATGATCAAGATGTGAGTCCAACAACAACGTCCAAACAAGCATCCTCCTCCAAGGAGAAAGCCGCCACCACATCTGGGTCATCGGGCAGCTCGGCTGTGGGAAATTATTGCAAATCTTGTGACATCTCCTTCAACTACTTGTCCTCCTTCAATGCTCACAAGAAGTTCTACTGCTCCAGCCATGTCTCATCGGATGGAGAACCTCCAGAAAGGGCTGAGACCCCAGTCCAGTAGTAATCGATAACAATAAAAAGAGTGTAGACCAAAGAAGACGACAAACCATCATATAAATATTATATTTACTTAGCTCTTCTCAACGGTGTATTTATAGCAGGACCCCATAACAAATCGAGTTAGTTCTTTGGGGCTATAAGATACATATCTTATATCAAATTAGAAAGAGAGTCAAGCTGGGACACGTATCAGATCCTCTTGCAGCAAAACGATCGTAAATGATTGTGAAAAAACCGTTAGACAAAATATAAACTAGGAAAAAGCAATGGAAAGCAGGAAAATATATATGTATATGGTTTTACTTCTCTCATTCCTAAGTAAATTGACTGCAGAATATACCTATTGCTAATCTACTCAAACCATACATGGACAATAGTTGTTTCCATACTTTTCATTCATACGATTTGTACATTGTCCTCCCTGCGCTCTCCTGTGTCTACTTTCACTATATAATACATTTTTTATGCATAAGGTTCATATCCATTGCTTTCAAGTAGATCAATTGAATCGAACAAACGAGAGAGAGAGAGAGTGGAGAGATGGATGTTGATACATTTTTCACGCCTACATAAATCTTTCAGAGAGAAGAAATTACGATACGTGGATCCATTAATACAAAAATACGATGTGCTACAGTAATCACGTTGAGGGGCCTGTTTCCCATTCAAAATCTTACCTCTCGTACGAGTTAGCTAGATATCCACTTTCTCCCGTCAGCTAATCATTCCATAAAAGGGAAAAAGAATGGTAACGCAGTATAGAGTTTTCCCCTCCATTCACTCAGTTAAAGTCAGGGTCGACAAACGGGTGGAGTGGAAGGAAGTCTAAATAAAAAATACACATTTTTTTCTCATTCACATCACGTTGTTGTACATTGATATATGAATACGCGGAAGGATATGAAGATAAATATTTATTATGTCGAGGAGCTGCTTTTCATGTGCCACGGAGCAGCCATGAAGGCTAATATTATTTTCCTAAACGAAATGATGCGCTAGAAAAATTCCCAGAAAAAAAATGAGCGTTTCATGACATCCAGAGCATGAGAATAGCACATTGTACAGCTCTCCTCTCATTTTTTAACACAAATAGAATTACAAATACAAACCCGCTGGCCAAAAAATATAAGTATATAAATATAGTTATCTGATATACCAGTGTTACACATACATACATGCAGTATATGTATACGTATTAGAAGTTGCTACATTGTTCGAATTTATTATCACACTTTTTACTCTCGTCGAAGTTCATATTACATTACTTGGTAAAATGTGTATTTCAGGTCCAGTATGTATACAGGGAGGGAGAGTATAATATAATAGTCACATTGATCCAACCGACGAAAATCTGACTTTCTCCAAGAGAATATGTGTATTGATTCTAAGTAATTCTTTTGCTGCTTCTAGGTACTTTTCCAAAAGCAGTCGTTTTTTCTTCTCCGACTACAGAACAGAAGTCTTAACGAAATGAAAAAAAGCTTCTATTCTCTCCTCAAAACCCTTATCATATACCTAGCCTAAGATAGGTATCTGGTGTTTTGTATGCTATGTGTACAATGTAGATTTTAAGGGCAAAACTATATAGAAAAGAAAATGCTTTTATACGTCATTCGAGTCAACTGCTATGGTTTTTCAACCTTCCTCCAAGAGATTCCTTTTTCCTGACAAAGTGAACTCAATAGAGATAGAGGATACTTTGTAGATGAACATTGTTATTTGAAGAAAATATATATATCTGTATTGCATTCGTTTTTATGGCCTAGCGGAAAGATTCGCCAGTATAAAAAAGATGTTATTGAGAAAGAGAAAGCAACATTCCTCTCCGTCTTAAAGTGCATGTGTGTAGTAGACACGTGGGACAAGTCCAGCCCGATAAAAAACGCATGTTTTCTTCTCTTCTTTCTCAGTTATTACTCGTCGATTAAGGCGTCAGATACAAATCAGATCCCGTCATGAAATGATTATACGATGATAGTACTTATCTCTGTGCACATTCCTTATTGCAAGCATGTACATAACATATATAATTTATGTAGGTACTGACCGAATAAATAGCAACTTTTTTATAAATATATTTACTCTTGATAAATATATCGCGCGTGATGTTACAATCTTCTCAAACATAAATAATCCGAAGACAGGGTCCCCGTTTAAACATCGTGTGCAAAATTGCAAAATACATCTCTAACTGAATATACTACCTTTAAGGAATTATCATAGTGTGTGGAGTTAACTACACAGTTATGTAGAAATATATAATACTTATATACATGTTTGTAGGATGGTTTTTTCTCACATTATGTACCCTTCACCTCCGGTATTCATCAACTAGACTGTCTTATTATACCTTATGTAGTATGTATAAAAATATACATTAAATGGTAAATGGAATGTGTCATGATGGCAAAGCCAATTTACGTCTTCTTTTCCCTTCACTCTCAACAAAAATTCCTCTTCTCACTCCAACTCATCTTCAACGTATGGACCATACTAGTGAAAGTTAGCGGGAAGGAAAGTGAAAGTGAAGAATTTTCTCTTGAGCGAAAGAGAGAATGATGAAGGGGTGAAGTAATAATGTTTGAGTATGAGAGAAGAAGGAGAGATGTTGACATTTCTTTTTTCCCCTTTTCCAAAGTATTTTACTGTAACTGCTAACCTGCCTCTTCGCTCATTCCTTCTTCTCCCTGTGCTCAGAGGAGAAGAGTACGTGTGTGTGACGTCAACCCCAAATGTTCGACTAAAGAGCAACGGACAACCGTCACATGCATTAGACACAAATTATTGTTATTATTCCACATGCTTTACTTTGGGGTAACCGGAGGAATTGAGAACATTTTCCGTAACGGTGTATTAAATATGTGACATGTACATGAAAGATACATTATAGTAGCTTCATGTGACGTACTGAATATATAAAAAAAAGTATAAAAGCGAGAATATGCTTATAAGGTTATGATCTAAAAAGTGTTTGGTGCATACATATATCCTCCTATACCATATGTAAAAATTGCTCTTGGATGCCAGACTGTAACTTGTAATTGTAGCTTTTATCCATGCAAATCCCTCCCCTCCAAAAAAAACTGTGTATTATCAAGTACAATACGTTATCTCTAGCGAGAATATGCTAACAGTATAAAAAGTATAGGAATAATATGTTTTTGGACATATTTTCTGCAAACTTTTTCAAACTCTTCTTGTAGAGGATTTGTATACAGACAAGTTGAGCCAATTAGATATAACTAAATAGCTTATATAGTTTGTAGTAGAGAATACATATACAAAAAAAGTAAGATTGAACTGTTGCTTCATCCTATCCAATCCACTAATTTATTCAAAACATATTATTATGGACTTTACTTTCAACCAACTTGGCACATATAAAAAGGTCTCTGTTGCTGTATACAAATACAATATAAAATGCTATTATTATATCAATTGGTACTATATAATGGTATAAATAAGTTGTTTACTGTGTCAAATGAAGTATGCATAGGGAAGGACATTATGCATGAGAGTGCGAGAGAGAGAGAGAGTTACTCTTCACACGGGGAGATTGAAATGTGTTTATTTATTGTAGGAAATAAATTGCTTTCCAGTTTTCATAGTCAACTTTTTGAAAAGAGGATTTACTCCTACGAGACGGTATATATAATTCAGTTCTGCATGATGGTGAAAGTGCAACACGTCAGTTGTAATGAATAGGCAACACGCTTTCACACTTTCCCCTAGAGAGTGTAAGTGTAAGTATGTAAGTATATATATCGTAAGTAAGTATATTAAAAAAAGTTCGTCGAGCTAAGTTTAAACTTATAATACTTAGATGTGCAATCTTCAATCATTTTTTGCTTTTGTACGAAGAAATGGTTCTCTGCAAGTCTGTAATACTACACTCGATCATCATCATCATATGGCTTCAATCCCAAGAAAAGCTGTACAGTCAATATGTATATGTATGTACGTAAATTGATTATAAAAATGTACAGATATAATAATATGGTAGTTACCTTTTACCTTATAATTTTAGAAGTTTTTTGTATTTAAAAAAGTAAGCTTATTTCCCGATTAAATATTTCTAAGAAATATGTTCGGTGAGAAAAATTGTAGTATAACTTTGACTATATACATACATACGTTATAATTTGTCTCTGAACTAATATATAGTCATTTGGAACATATACAAAAAATGTATCTAACTGTACCTATATACATTATGTACGAAAGCGTAAAGTGTCTCAGTGTACTCAAAATGATTATATGTGCAAACTAAGCTTTTTTTAAAAAAAACAAGCGTGTTTTCTCGTTTTGTTGTTGTTTTTATTGCTTTTGTTATACGATTTTTTATGTTGTAAACTGTCAATTTCTATGCACACACTTCGATGAACTATTATATGCCATTTTCTGTGATTTTTAAGATTGTTATGTTTGATGTTGTACTTCATACTGTTTATATATATATTCATGTGTCCAGTTTTCATCATCAAAGTGTAAACCAGCAAAAAATATACATATTACATATATCAGTGTCTACAATACAATATGAGCGCGTAAATACTAATAATAAAAAAGATAATGATATATCGTGATGCATTAAAAAAAGAAAAAAAAAGCTCTTTTGTGCTGATTGCATAAACCGACATAATTAACACATAAACTCATATCCGGTGACACTACTACCATCAATATTGATTTGGCGATTTGCATATAGATACAACCTCTTAAGTTTTTTGCCATTAATTTTGAACGCCACTTAACTTGAGACATGACGATGTTCCGATGTTCGTAATCATAAGCATATAGGCTAGACATAATTTTCTCTCTCCTTTTCATCATTCACTCTTCACTCTTCTTCATGCGACGAACAAAACAAAACTCCAAATATCAGGAGAGACATCCAATTCTTTTAGTCACAAGGAATATGGTTTGATGAGTTAATAAATACTCAGTATAAATACATGCGCTCTTCATCAATTTTTCAACCGTTGGAATTGCGGCTGTAAGTGGAGCGATATAATTATTCGGAGAGAGAAACTATTCGGTTGTGTTGTGGGAAGTATCGTATTAAATTCCGCTTTACGCACCTCCTCGTATATTCAATTACGGAGCAAGGAAAGCATGCCTAAAATAAGAACTTCAATTAACGTAGAAGTAGTTCCAGTATTTTGGCATATCTACATGAGGTGAGGTTTATCAGTTTTCTATATCCGCATTATGAAGGCTCCCGTTCGGTTCATAAATCCACTCCCTAGCATGTGAGTGTGAAGCGTTATTTTCGCAGGCAGTGATGTGCACAAAGGAATTTTACTTGTAAAAGGGAAATGAACAAAACCTCCCGATGGCATTAACACCAGAATACGAATCATGGAAGACTTGTTCGTTCGAAGAAGGCTTTTCTCCCTTCATTTACGTGGCTGGGAGAAATGAAGAGAAAATGAAAACCTGATTCATTAAATTGATCATTACAATAATGATCACGTACTCACTCAAACTATTATCATCGTACAAATAAGTTGTCATATATCCGAACACTCAGAATACGTACCAAACGCTATCATATTTGTCTGATTGTTATCTGGATGTCTCCACACAGATCACTACTCGGAACGTTTTGTATGCATACCATGAAAATCTGATAATATTCAGTATAGTAAATCTACTCTATGTGATAGTGACTTTATAAGTCTTTGACTAAAACTTGTAAGGATTGGATTGTACTGACTGATTGTGAGAATGGCATATTTGGATCCTTTTTAGTAACCCAGTATGAAGGTTTGGAATTTTCCTCTGCTAGTCTTCCAGGAAGATAGCAAGGCGGAATTTAAGAAGCATGGGCAAATCAGGGATTTTTAATGCACATTATGTGTTCCCATATTCATGAGTGTAGTGTGTATATGCTTTGTACGATGAGAGAAAGGAAGTGAACGCAATAAATCTCGTTGAAACGCCGAGCCAAGATCACAATTTTGGGTTTGGAACTATGGTTCACACACGACCGAATTCAAATAAACAGGAACGGAGTCATGTCATGAATAGTGTTTCTGGTTAATAATGAGGGGAATTGTGTGTTCCTCCCCTAAAACGGTTCTCGAGTAGCTAAAGTGTCAGAGCAAGAAAGGAAACGACTAGAAAACCAAATGGATTGTAATGTTAGGTGTATAGAGATGCATTTATGTCTCTGCCGTGCATTTCTCTCGGCAACTTTTATTCGACGAGTGAACGATTTCATTTTTGCATAGCAAAATTCCGGTTGGCTCGTAGTTTTAATATAATTCACATGTGCACATAAATGCCTCTATACGTTTGAAAGGCTTTTTTCGCTCGTTTTCGCACTGAAATCGACAAGAATTTATTGTAGTGTGCGAAACATAAGTCGTAAACAAGTCATAAGGAAACATGGTCATATACATACATGTCTGATGCATTAAGATATTGACTATCGTGCAATATCGGTAAATATACCGATGTGAATTGTACCTGCCTATATCGTATCGTCTTCCAATATTAAATCGTCTAGTCACTACTTATTTTGTTCAAGTAGATACCACTGACTTCACACTAAATTCATCTTTTCGGCAGATGGCTTTCATCATCATAACAAAAGGTCCTCGAGTAATTTCATGCGAATAAATCCCTTTGGGATTACAAGCCCTCAACATATCTTTAAAATGATCAAGAGTTAAAACGCTATTTGCTCCTGAAAATTTTCTCGGGCGAAGAAAGAGCATATTTTCACCTGAATAAGTTAAACTTGACTTTTGCAACGAATGTAGTTGAGAGCAGTGTTGGTGATTAAAATAAAGCTCTTGAGAATCTACGTCAATACTCAACACTTGAGGCAATATTCCATTAATTTGAAAGCTGAAGTGATCTATTATAATCAAATGTTATTAAGTTTTCCTGGAATTTAGGTAAACTCGGGGAAGTGTGTTGAGTTGTGTTGGCTGTTTTGGTGGAACAACAGGACAGTCAGACGACATTGGCAGACATATAAAAATTGTTGTCTCCTGCTTGTTCCCAGCCAGAAAAAAATGGATTCATCTTTTGAACGAATTGAATTTTTTTATTTCCTTCTGTTTTCTCCACTTGAGCGTGGAATTGGTTTGGAAAGGCAATTTCAAAACATGCTCAAAATTAGCTTTAGATAATGCTTTTCTTTATTATAACTGCATACCAAAAACTCAAGCACCTCCTTCTTGTTTATGTAAGTTTTTACGAGGTGAAATAAAAAAGCGTTCCTCTAATGGAAAAAAGGTTTTTTTAAAACGCATTCTCTTATATCTCGATCTGACGTAGATAAACTGATAAACTCACAATACAATAAGAATTCAATGAGAAAATCGGGGAAAACAGGAGCCGACCTATCAACGACTAATACAAGGCACATGGATATTTTTCATCTGTTATTGGAGATTGGACGTCCACGAAATGAAATCCATGAGGTATAAATAATCGGGGAAATTTGTTTTCCATGTCTTTCTGGCTCCTTTAGTTTATCCCCGAAGGCTGGATCAATATATATACCACTCGTTATTGCGGCCTATATTCACAGGCACAAATGAAGGAAGACTATTTTCTCCTTCTGCATCACAGAGCAGCACTTCTTGGAAAAAGCAACTGTCCTTCTTCAATCCATACATTACATCTGATCCCACGCGCTCACCTCAAATAAATGCAGTCAAGTGTGAAAACACACCACAACACATATGTATATGTACATACATACCTTCACTTGATTCCTTTTTTGACCTGTTTTACTTTCGCTGGTTGGACTTTTGACATTATATATTTCGCCCGATAAACCATTTTTATATACGAATGCATGCACAATATACATATACATCATCTGTGATGTGAAAAGGACTTTCTTCAGAAAAGACTCGGATTGAAGTAGTTTGTTGAGGAATCCATACTTATCTGGTGTGGTGATGGACTACGTTGTATCTGTATCCTTAATGCTTTCACTCTAATACCACACTTGTTGAAAAGGATTGAGCAAGCGTAAAAGCTCCTTTGCGAATGCAATTTTTATCGGGATCCCTCTCAACAACTACTTCAATTTTAAAGCTCTACCTGACGTCCCCTGTCACCTACGATTAGTATTAATGCAAGTAAATATGTAGTTACATGTGCATAGGAATATATATTCCGAGTATATGGAAAAAGCAAAAAACATGTTATATAAGAAGATTTCTTTGGTGCAATGGAAAGTAAAGAGAAGAGCAGTCAAGTCCAGCACACATACGTGAGAACTGTCACGTGGAGGAATTAGTAAATATGATATTATTCTAAATGTCAGTCGTAAGTGTTTACAGAGCATGAAACATTGAATAAATAAGTCTGACATCGTTTGCCTAAAAAAGCAACCAACCTGAAATATGGTTCTTCACACATGGCCCATTCGCAGAAATACCTACGCAAGCAAAAGTACAACGCACGTAAAAAATGCTATAATAAAGCTCATATTTATAAACGTACATAAATATTAGCATATATTTATGTTTACATGGAATAGTTCAAAAGAAAGCAAAACAGGACATTGCTCTTGGCATTGGCATGTCAAATGAAAATAGACATCCGATTTCCAGTAATGTGAGCATAATGGAGACTAGTTATATAAAAATGATTTGGTTATCGTTAAATAATTGTTATTGCTTTGACGGTTTCCTTTTCCTTGTTGATTTATATAAATGTGTGATAAAGTGCCGTTCTTGCTTTCGACATTTCAAGTACGTTTCCCTCCATGTGGCCGTCTCGTAGCAGTAGCCAAGTTTTTTCAGTTGAGGTCAGGCCTTTGTTATTTTTAAAGATGAAAGTCGTTTAGATCAGAATACAGTCAGTACTTTATAAATAATCGATTACATGAAAGGTGTTGGAAAAACCAACAAAAATACTTTTGCTTTCTGTGTACGTAGATATATAAGTATTATGACACTTCATACATTTCAGTGCTTTCTCAAGTACTTGGAATTCGCCAAAATTCAATGGATTTTCCAATGTCAAAATAGGAAAGTGAAGACCACCGGTAAACGGTGGTGAAAGTAAGTTTTGGATTTTCAGGTGGCAGGCATGTGTCAATATTTGACAATTGTTGGTGAGATGTGTCATGTCAGTATATCTCTAGTAGTAGAGCTACAGCTCGCTGCTAACTGTATATACACAAAATATTTTTGTTGGAGGAACTCACGTCAACTTCAACTTACGGTGTTTAAAAAATAAAAAGATTCTGTCATCAGCCAGGACTATGGAAGGACCCACTCACCCACTCTCAAACCTTGAACTCACAATAAAGGACAATCAAGTGTGTTTTCTACTTTCACCACTTTTTATGCGAATTCTTTTAGAGGAAGAGGCGGGACGAATGTAGCTATATGATGCAAGACAGACCGACCAAATGGAATCAAACACAGACGGATGTAATGTTGAAGAGGTCCTACTTCCTTAGAGTGAACTTGTAAGACACTCGTTCCTGTCTTTATCGTACTTTGTACTCTCTAACACATGCCTACGTACCAATACTCATACTCATGAATACCTCATGCTTATTTCGTGAAACACCCACTAAGGAAAATATTGTCGTGCAGTGAACAATTTGTGAACTGAAGTAATCCGAGAAAGGCCACGGAAATACGTAGGGGAGAAAGCACATAAATGTACGTTCCGTTTCCGTGCCCATGTGAATTGAACCGAAAAGGCATGTGCAAAGCCTTTTCTAGCCTTGGCTTTTTATACCGAATATTACATTTCGGACGCAGTTTAGCAGTGTAACAAAGCAGACACCGCACCATAGGGAGATCAGCTAGTCCCGTCCGCACTTTTTTCGGATGGGTTTTGATAACAATGTATGTGCTCAACTGACGATGAGAGAGTATCACCGAGGGAGAGAGAAAGGAAAGGAAACTTTTTCAGCTGGAGAAACTGAATAAAGAGAAATATTCTAGGACAAACCCACTGTCAAATTGTTGCACTTGAAAAACTGTGAAACGGCACGAGGAAGGAGGACATTAACAAGTTGAAAAAGTATAGACTACATCGCACACCGTTCCCATGTCCCATTCACTTTTTGAACGTTTTTTCTTGCTCAAATTGAGCAAGCGGTGGTGGCTATTCATTATTGCCTTTGTTACGAACTAAAGGACTCGAGAGAGCGTGGAAAAAGCTGACAATGTGGATGTGTAATTTAGAATATATACGGGCTATTTCAGTAAAGCTAATGTTTTTCATAAAGTTGGCGTGGTGGTCTGCTGGTAGCTTCTCGTTCTTGAAAACCGCATTCATGAACCTGCAATTTGTTTCCATTACCACTCCTCTTCCTTTTTTACCTTTTTATGGCTTGCACGGTCCTATCGTTCCCCGGCACCGAGCGAATAAGTTTTTACTTTCTCCACATATTGCACCATATTTGTGTAGCAAATATCTGACATTGGTTTCGAACCAAATGAAACTAGCTAAATGTATCCTGGTCTCAGGGCAAGAAGCAGCTTTTCGTTATTCTCGTTTACAATTTGCTTATTTTTTGGATAGAAAACGTATGCTGCTTTTATTGCTTGGTTTAGATGATTATAATCTTGTCTGCCACATCTACAAGCTGAAGCAAAAGAGTTTTGTCACGATTACGTTTTACCAAACTGGCGTCATATACATTTTGGTTAAGTGGGAAGGTGGGAACCATACCCGCTTTGTTAGGAGAAATAGGATGGAACCTGGATTCGGAAGTGAAATGTTTGTTATTTTTCAGATTTACAGATAAGCAATAATTCCTGTTTAGTCGAAACTAGAATAAAATCAAATTCCGTTACACAACTTATGAGTGACACTGTTGTAGTCGTTTTGTGTGTCATCTGGAAACGAACCAATAGAGACAACCCCATATGCGCATGCATGTTTGTGTCAGTATATATTTGCAATATTTAGGTCATGAACATGAATGTTTTTAGTGTAATATAATAAACACATACAAGCTTACTAACAGCTCATCCGTGCATTTGCAAAATTCTGTAGTACTAAGCTCTGAATCGGAAGCGACAGGTTTAGCAAAATAAACAAGCTTAAGTAAGAACAGAACAATAAAGCAAAAGGAGGTTATGCGGTCACTTGGTGGCCGTTTAACCGCATCTTTCATTGTTTTTGACTTTTTAAGCCTTTTCACAATATTCACCGTGCCATGGCCATGAGTAATCCGACGTACTTACCAAAACCTACCCGGCGATGTTTTATCTTGAGTAAGTTTTGTGGTAACCCCCATTTTCTTGTTGCAGTGTCTACGTATAGCGTAGTTCCACGGATAAAGTAATACCCACATCGTCTTCAAATGCAAATTTCGGTGACATCATAGCGTACACAAACTCAGCATCTCTTTCCGTGGAACTGCGACAGTTTTGTGCTTCGTCTTGCAAATTTATTACTTAACTTATATTACGTGTGGTAAGGTTAAAACATCCACCCAGAAATGAAATCCCAAAAAATTGTAATGCCCTTTTTTATGATGCATATTCGTATATTTTGATTAGTTATTTATGACATGAGCAGCACATATTATGAGCGTTGCATACCCTTTTGATGTTCCATTCCATGTGAAAATAAATTCTGGAAAATTTAAGCATTTCATCCGATATTCAAAAGTTGGGGAAATGTTCCAGTCACACTTTCCTGAGCCCACCTCCGCTTTTTACAAATTAGAATGAATGTTAGACACTTCTCTACTTATGCAAATACTGCCATTAAAGCAAGCTCTCAATTTTTTTGGGGAACGTGCAATTTTCATTATAACTTGAAAAATCCATTATAAATAATTCTAAGCCATGTGCTTTTAATGTATTTCTAGTCTACTGCATACCAATATAATTTTGTCGGGTTGTGGAGTGAAGGAGTAAGATAAAACGACAAGCGTGTCACAGGTGTGCACCTGCTCTGCTCCACCATTCTTGCTCAACTGCGTTGATGTCATTTTTTGTCTATACTTATTTTGCCTAATGAAATGTTAGATTGTGCATTTAATACAGGTGACACCTCATGGTCACACAGTTCCCAATGGAGCTAGAAAAATCAGGACGACAACTGAGGTGCAAAAAGGAAGCAAGGTCGTGAATTTTAATAAGAACCTTACTTCACCCCAGAACTCCTCCGAACTCACTATGCTGCGCAGATTATATTCAATAAAAAATCAGTAGATTTTTACCATGTTCCTTCCGAAGTGACATGGCGGCGCTATTGGGACAAGAAATGTTCGTAGACATAAATATTCATACGACAGACAAGCTTTGTTTACTTCTTTGTTCTTACGTGACCTTTTCCGTCATCCTTTGTAAAGAAAGTAGACACTGTATGGCGCTACTAATGGGGATCAACCATGAATGTGCATTTATTGGATGAAGCAGCACACGCCACGCCACAATGTTTACTCATTATGACCTGCCATTATTCGTTCAGTGTTACGAAGAATAAGTGTTGATGACGGAACTGAAGAAAAAAACGGGTTATGTTATATTATGCAGTTGTGTAGATTGTAGATGTTGTCGAAATATCGTCGCAAAATCGATATATATTTTTCGCTGAATTTCATGAGACTTTTATGACGACAAGGGCACTTTCCGCTAGCATGTCACTTTCGCCTACTTAAGGAACTTTGAGCCAATTTCTATTTTTATTTCGTTTCGCTGAATACTGAATAACCATTGTTTGTAATTCCCTAGATTTATGTGCCAGTGTTCTTTTTATCCTACCCCGTATTATATTGCAAGTACTCCATCACTATTATTAGGAATGGTGATTTGGTGATACTGCGTCATGGTCTGAATTTTACTGCACATCCTCCTACACACAACCTCTCAAAATAGATTTTGGGAGAGAAAAATGTGTCTCATCTTGTTCGTGCCCTGTCAGAGATGGACTTTGAATGACAAGGCTGCTAACGTATTCAAACCATTCAGTGAATCTGCAATATCCTGTCCGGGAGATTTTATGCTTGGACAACGCTAATAAACATTTGAACAGATATCTTCCGACATTTCCCTGTTCCTATTTACCCAATTTACCTTCCACAGCTAGAGTATTTTAGGATTTTGTACTCAATTTAGAAAAAGCATTCTATCTCTAATCCAAAAGAGGTATTAAATTTAAGAAAAATTTCAGAGATAACAACCAGCAGATTGTACATAAATATAAAATGTGCAACTCACAACTCGTAAGCGTAGAGAATATATTATTCTCTTACAAAGGAAGTGAGTGCAATTTTAACATTTTCTCAAGGATCATCATCCCACCATGCCCCTCTGGCACTGACACACAGAATGATGATGAACAAAAGAAGCTTTTGGAAAGTTCTACCAATTTTCCTCAGTCATCAATAAAAAATTCACAACTTGTTTCAAGTTGAAAAGGACCATTGAACTTCTTGGTGTTGTTCTTTTGAAATAAGTAGAGAGCAAGAGGAACGCATTATTCTTACTACACATTAAACTTTCAAGACTTATACGTATTAAATCATAACGAAATAAAATGCTCTGCACAAATGGCAAGAACCGCCGAATATCGTATCATCTCACAAAGAATTGCTCCTTTCCTCATATTATTTTTTAACATCTGCATTTTAAAAGGACACACTCATAAAGTCTTTCTCTCGACAATTTTCCATTTCTTTTTCTTACTTGCTTCCATGTTGGCATTTCTCTCTGCACATCACGTTTATGCATAATGCCCTTTCGTAGCTTTCTCCTTAAACAATTTTCCCCAGTGTCCCACGAGTATACACAATCTTTTGCACACTGAGACTGAAAGAACAATCAGAAATTAGGGGAATGAAAGTGACTAGTGAGAGCAAAACACTGCATCTTGTCTCAACTAACGGTTTTCTAACTTACAAAACTTTTTCTCAGCATATGATAACGATTGAATCCACCAGCTTGTTCTACATTCCCCCGTCGTATTTTCTCCAACAGCTTTCTCCCATTCGACATTAAACGAAATGGGGATATATGTTTGCGTGAGTCTGCAGAAAAACTCGCGCTACCGGATACAGTGCGATAAGTATGGAAGTAGCATGGAGTGCAAGAGCTCTTGCTTTTCTCCTTACACTTACCATATCGCCGCTTTCTCCCTACTTTTACCTATATGAGCTAGACTTTGGCCAGCGAAGAAGGACAGAAGTGATCCAGACTTCGTGGGGAATACAAGGTATAGGGGTTCTTGTAATAGAGTATAATATTCTAGTGTGAGTTTGTGTGTTTGTGACACACAACTGTAAGGCAACTTTAACTATCGTATTTCGGTGTACCCGCTGGATACAGAAGGTTTGGTCCTCAGAGAACCATCAAAATCTAAAATAGAAAAGAAGAAATATACCTCAAACCAAACCAGTCAACCCAATTGAGTGACTCAATTGGACTCACTGGTTCTGGGGTTTTTGACATATTGTTACTTTCTATATAGTGCTCTCTTGGCTCCTTGGATGTTGCACCAGGACCAATACCAATTCCATTTTCGATCGCTCATCCATTTTTGACTCTAATATAAAGATCTCATCTCATCTCTCCAGACTACTGGACACAATAGCATCAGTTTACAATACCTTTGGAGGCAGGGAGTGAGTGGACAAAGGGAAATAATACAGATAATGGTGACTCTTCCTTTAAGACGAGATTAATAAAAGTGGATTGGGAAAGGTGGCGAGCGTAAAGTTTATTTACCTATAACTTGCGTAACACACGGAGTAGTTCTCGGAAAATAACACAGGAAAAAATGAGCTCCTATCCATTAGCTGACTTTCGTCCCTGACATGTGCGTCAACTTCTTTTGTGTCTAAATACAGAAAATATTTCGTCATTGATGAGGAAATAAAGTTTAAAAAGAAGAAGCTGAATTACGACTTTTTGGAAACAATATCGCTACCTACGCACCAAACTTCAACTTGGAATTATTTTGTGATTGATGGTTTTCTCAAAGTCATTTCCTCTGGACTCAAACTACCACTCTTTGAATGTATATACGTCATACGCGTCGTGAGTCGTGATATGTACTTAACAACGCAATGTGAACCCATCGAACTGAACTCACTGGATTATTAGTCTCTTCTCCAGAGTGTCTCAGTCGCTTGAAGATAAGCCCATCTTCATCGTCAGTAATTTTGCAACGACTGTGCTACACACATCAAACCCTTATATGAATCCTTAAAATATATGTATCCGTATTTCCGTTTACCTGTCTACTAACTACAACAGCTAAGTGAGAGTCACAACTTTTATACTCATTATATAGTTTGTTAGTCTGCTCAGTGTAGCACAAGAACTCATTCGCACTGTCAGCTGCGCTCACTTCGTCCTTAAAAAGTAATTTGACGGTGAGTGTTTATTTTACGAATGATGATATTCACAATGTAACAGACTTTCACTAACACACACGATACTCCTACTTCTTCTAACTAAATGAAAGTTCCATCGTTTTTTTTCTTCTAAAAAATTCAGAGTTTCAGCGTTTGTTCTTCATCTTCTTGTTGCTCGTCTGTTTAAAGACTTCCTTTGAAAAATAAAAGAAACTCAAGTGGAAAGTGCCGCTGAGTGGGGGGGAGTCATTCGAGTGAAACTATAGAAGACAGTTAGAGGGAAAAGCATAATACTCCACGTGCTTATATACGCTGATTTAAGCCAGCTACCAAAATGGAATGAGCAACGATGCTTTTCAGCTCAGCACTATCCTGCAAAATGTTAGAATAATACAAACGCAAAAGAATTCATCCAGATGACCTAAAATGGGGAGCACAAGTGGAATATATGAAGAGCGTCTTCTTTCCTTCGTCTTTTGTGTATATGACAGTACTCCGTCATTCACATCTTTGGAATAACGACGATCATCATTACCTTTTTGTATTCACAAAAGAGTAAACTTAGACATTTGACTGCGAACTTAATGTGTTTGCTACAAATGTGAGCAATCACTTTCACCCGCTCAAGGCCGCTGTGTTTTGTGAGGGAGTCAAAGGAGTATTTTTTCCTACGCCTACTCAAAATTCCACTTGCCAAAGTTGTTAGTTATGTGTGGCTATTACATAACCAAAGATACTCTATACTTGATATAATTGCAAGGGAATTCATAATGTGCATAGTAAGTACTCTACAATATGCCACGTTACGTTGTAGTCTTTTAAGTAAAAAGGATTGCACACGCATAGTTTAGACACTTTCAGGAAAAGCAAGAAACTTTCTCCTGAAGAAGCATACATTATAGTCATCTTCACCAATTCATTATCCTCGTAAAGTCGCCGTGTTTGTCTTCAATTGTGCACACAAGGAACTCGCACATGGGGGAGTGGGAAAGTGTAGTATAAAGTTAAAAGGACAAATATGTGCGTTTACTAAAAGTCCAGGGAAAGGGAGAGCGCTCGGACTTTACAGGATTCTTGGAGGAAATAGATTATTCTCCTTTCATTTGTAAAAGACGTTGAAGTGTAGAAAGGAAAAGTGAAACGGAGAAAGCTCCAAACCGTGACAAAATGCACCCGCTTTGTAACGGTTCAGAGCTCATCGGGCTCCAAGACTGGGCCAGCACTCTTAATCAATTCGCATCGCTCTCCGAAGTGCACCAGCAGTATCTCGAGTCTTTACTCCTGCCAAATGATCCTAATTTAGGAGCCTCCGAGTTGGCCACTCACGGAGTTGGGGATATGGAGGGAGATAACTCTTCGAATGACGGCGCTTCAGGAATACTGGGAAGCAATGGGATCACCACTGGAATTAACTCTTCTTCTTTCGGAGGCCCTTCGATTAATTGTTCCGATCCAGAAAGTTTTCTCCAAGCGCTTAATTGGTCAAATATGTACGAAGACCCTGTCTACTTCTCGCATTCGTACCGAATCGTCGGCACATTTTTCCAAGGACTGATATTTCTCATCGGAGTGCTTGGCAATATTCTTGTCGTTTTCGTTGTCGCGAGGACGAAGAGCATGCACTCCCCAACGAATTGCTATCTAGTCAGCTTGGCCGTTGCGGATTGTATCGTTTTGATTGCGGCGATACCACAGGAAATCGTCAGCTACTATTTGGTCGGGTTGCAGTGGATCTGGGGCGATGTGGGATGTGGGCTCCTTATCTTCCTCCAGAATCTCGGCATTAACGCGTCGTCTCTGAGCTTGGCTGCTTTCACTGTTGAAAGGTAGGTTCCACCTCTTTCCTCAATTTAAGTAACATAAATACAGGTAAAAATGCGAGCAAATTGTTTTTACACCCGTTTGAGAAGAAGAGCTGTTTTTATTGCTGTTCAAATTACTCTGATGCCTAAACACATAGTGGGCTGTAAAATGTTACGACACAAAAAATATTTTATCGTGTGTGTGGAGAACGAAACCCGTTTCATTTGACGCATTCATTCGAATTGGCAGCGATAAATATAACTTTGAAGTGTTCCCTGAAAAAAAGACAATGCATCCTTGTTTCAATATTTTCTTCACATTCTCCTTTCATTTGTTTCTCGAAACGTTTTCATTTTCACTTGGCGTGTATTTTTTAAGAGGACAAAAGAGTCAGCTCTCTGCTTTTTGTCTCAAAGATTCTGGAAATTGAAACAGAAAGTGGGTGATAGTTAATTTGCAGCAGTATGCATTCAAGTCAGGTGCGGATTTGATACTAGATAAATATTTTTATGTGAAGAACATTCTTTAAAGTGGGCATCACTTCTATGAATAACCGACTTCGAAGGTTGTGTACTAGTTTCGCTTTGTTCACACCACTTCCAAAAAAACACCTTGTTTCAAAGGGGAACATCTTTTGCACTCGTACCATGCACCTATCAGTTTACGTCACCGGTTTAAACCAGACTCTCAAAGAGACGTGCGGAATTAGGTATTCGGTGTGATTGTGATTGTATTGAATTTCTAAAATAAGCTTCCTGATTCTCTTTTACCCTCTTTGATACTGTAAACTGTGGCAAAAGAAATTTTGTTGTAACTCACATGGGGAGCTAGTTTATGCATTTGCAAATAGGCTGGCTGGCATTTTGACTTGTGCTCAGATTACCTTTGTCTTCGTTTTTTTTTGTTTTTTGTCTCTCAGGTACATAGCGATTTGCAAACCTTTCTTGGCACAAACCGTTTGCACTGTGAACCGAGCTAAGAAGATCATTGGCTGCGTGTGGATATTCGCACTCATTTACTGCTTCCCTTGGCTTTTCCTCACCTCAACTTTCCCCATTTTCTACAAGGGCTACTCAAACGTGCAAACTTGTGAGCATAAATTGTCACGGGAGCAGTATCTGTGGTACTATTTCACCGATCTCATCGTCTTTTATGTGATTCCGTTGCTTCTCTCCGTCGTCCTCTACACTCAGATTGCAAGGATCCTGTACAGGAGTCAGGCTTCAAAGTCCACTGTGGCAACTGGATGTAGCGGTTCTTCCTCCGGGAATGGAAATCTAACCACCGACTTGTCAAAACCCAATGCTGCTCGAGTTCAGGTAAGAGACTCGCTGTTTCTATCTGTACACAAAACGTACTACTTATATATGTTATGATGACGGAGGGGAGGGTGGGCTTTTGGCTTCAAAAAATACTCGTGTTTTTCACCTTCACGCCTTGTTTGCCTTTGTGTAACACGACGATGGTGGGGATGTGGAATCATATTATTCAAATGTCATGTGCCAACTGCCAACTACGTCATTTTCGCCGAGCGTTTTCAGACATGGAAACAGTTTTCCATATTCTCAATGCGAGAATACGAGTGACACTGTCCGCATTTTAATTATATTCCGACGTTCGCCAAAATGAATGAATGGACAAACTGGGATGTATGCAATGATTTATTATTCATCCCAATTCTTCATTCATTGTCCAAGATGGGAGTGAGTATGAATGATTCGAGTTAAATCGTCAGATTTGAATCTGTGTACCCATACCCAAATGTATATGTACTTTCTACCTTTCTATGTGATCATGTTCATGCAAACTTAAATGATGAGAGATGGAGTTGGTAGGTTGAAATTCTTCCTTTTAAGAAACGAACAAGATGTGTTCATAACCCTTCTTCATGTGCCCTTTATAATTCACCCACTCACTACTTAAATGCAATAAAACTGCACTTCACGTGTGTTTAACTACTTGGCCCAAGGGGTACAAAACTACCTATTTTGGAGGTAAATGTAATTCGCTGAGTCATATAAATATCTCAGACTTTCCTAGCGGAAACCACGCACTGCTTAGCACAAAATAGTTTTAGTGAAGGAGTTACAAGCAAAGTGTTAAGGGAAGACGATAAAATAAGTTTAAGTGTGTAAATTCCTTGAATGGTGCCAATAATTTGAGTAAGATTTCTAGAAAAGGAGACTGGGAGAACTAGAACTACACATTTCTGCTCTACGAAAAAATCCGACTCATCGTCAGTTGCGTCTGCAAAGTTTTTTATTTTGGAATTAGATCCCAAACTGAAATAGAAATTTCCCTGAGAAATGACTGAAAACGGGATTAAATTTTTACACGCGTCATATATACCATTACGGAGAAAATGTTTGCTAGTAAACAACTAGAACTTCAGAGGATGGGAGTGTGAGTGCATGTCTTTTCTATTTTACAACCAGCGTTTCACCAAATACTTGGAATTTTTTACCATATGACTCGTGGGAAAAACTAACTTCTTTCTGCGAAGTGTATTCACAGTGATGGGCGAGTTGAATCTGTAAAATGAACAACATTTCTATCAGCGACGAATTTCGAAGGGTCCATTTCCTCCATATCCGGTCGCATTCGCTAGTCCAATTTGAGGCATGTGTGTACTTCACCGTATTGCTATGATAGTGATAGTATGAATAGTACTATATATACTCGGATCCTTCAACAATACTTGAAACCTCCAATGAAGCACACAAATCAGATTTTCTCCCGTTCACAGAATCCAAATTAGAGTTTTCTCACGCATTAAGACTCAAGCGTGGGTCGAAGGCAAGGAATTATTAGCTTCCCCTTCCATACCGACATTCAAAGCATCGAATTTAGGCTTTTGTACGGATGTATCGTAAATGAAACATACCATTTGTCAACTGTCAAAAAGGGTGGACTGAATACGATGTTTGGATTTGTATCAATTGAGAAGTTTTGATACAAAATTCCTTGGGCGATCCGTTTATTAAAATATTTCCCCATTTGTCGGATTTATATGAATTAACAATGCACACGCACTCGAGTGGGCTGTACTTAGCTGTCATAAGGAAATATCGATATATTGCATTATTGCAAGGACCAACCTGGGAACCCAAATACCGAAGACATGTCTTTATTGTCGGTGTCTGGATGGGGATCCGGCTGGCAAGGTGAATGCATAAGATGTCTGTCAAAACCAAGGCGTCCACTGCCTTCATCCTCTGCTATCCACTGTTTTATTTCCATGCAAAAAGTATTAGCTCAAGCATGTTCCGTTGGGTTGGGGTTCCAGCTATTAAAGTGCTCCATCGAGTAATAGAAAGTGCATCCGCTTTTAATGCGGATTAATGTTCATGTTGAAATGTCATTATTTCAACTCTGAAAGTTTCTACCCAATCTTCTGCAAACTTTTGTCGATTCACTTCTGTCTGCACGAGTTGCTGAATTATATGGAACCTTTTGCTAGGAAGAAAACGAAGCAACGGAAAGTTGGTCGTGTTAATAATTTATAATAAAACTCATTTTCTTCTTAAATACTATGCACACAAGGCATAAAACATGCATCAAACACATTCTTGCACAAATCTTTAACCTTCATTTCAGAGGGATATCTCACCGAGACACCCTGTGAAAATGCAAAGAAACCCAAAGTGCAAAGTTCTATCGTGACCGTTTAAAGCTTTGTGGAAAACATAATGACAAACCGAACACGTACTACGTACTAGTACATGAAACATAAGAGTTCCCAAAATGTGTTCAGTTTCGAAACTGTTACTAGGGGAGTACGGAATCTCACGGGGAAGTTCGCAAGTATCGGAAGGTTCGAAAGTTCGAAAGTAGGGGAAACTGGGG
>JAQFZW010000606.1:0-50360 GCA_034687055.1 Heteromurus nitidus | reverse complement strand
CAATTCTGTGATACGATCCTTTTTACATTTTCGGGGTTCTATAGTTGCCAGTTCGGCCTAACCCCTATTTCCCAACACTATGCATGCATATAAAAGTTATTCGTGTGAGAAGCGACAATGTGCTGATGACAAATCCAGTTCAGCATATATTTCGCATACAACTGCATAAAGTTAAGTCCATTTAGATCCATAGCATAATAATAACACATGCACGAAATCTAGCAACATCCAAGTACACACAACAGACAAGATATCAAATGTGTTTTGTTAATACACTTTTCCATTTATAAATGTACATCATTCACAACTCCAATATTTTAGAGTGTAGAGTGGAAGAGTCTGGACAGGAGAGCGTACATATGCAATTCATCTAAATACCTTGAATATCTTGACTTCTTGATGGAAGATTGGTCGTATTTTTAATATGCAAGACTTGCTCCACACCAATGAAAATACAAGCATAAAAAAACACAGAATTAAATATCTTAGATTAAAGTTCATTACTCCCGTATACAAATCACAGTCATTCGCATCCCATTGTACAAACCCAAGTTTTGAGTGAAATCCAAATCAGACAGTTTCTAACCTTGTGAAAGTTAGATCTTATAAAGTCCGTCTCTGAATTTAAAATAGAAATGAAGCTTTTGATTTTTACTGGAGCCCTGGCCCTTCTCATGGGCACCTGCTTTGGCAACCTGCAACGGAGAAACCTGATGGGCTACCCAGCCACATATTTACCCACGAAAGGAGAACCATGGCCAATGCCGCAGCACGTCACCAGATATGGCAAACTTTACATGGTTGTTCGCCCACCTGTATTTCAATTCCAGGTAAAAATTGCAAATTATACGACATTCTACTTAATTTGTGAAATGAAAGCAAAGATCAACAAAGCGTTTCCACCATTTCGTAGATTGTGAGAAACACTTGTGACATAGTGGATGCCGCTCTCAAGCGCTATTATTCATTAATAGCGTCTCACAGCGCAAGTTATCAGCGATTCAGACAAGATAAAAGCGACGATAAAGCGTGGAAGAAGAATTCAAACTACGTAGGCTACCTGGACGTGTTGAAAGTGGATATGATGGGTCCTTGCGAAGAATATCCGAATGAAAATATGGATGAATCATGTACTCAATTTTCGAATGTTAATGACTTTGTTTAATGTGTTTGCTCAAAACAACTTTATTTTATTCCCAAGTTTTGCTTTCAACTAAATTATATTCCTGTTTTACTTTCAGATGAACTGAAAATTGACACGCCCGATTTAGTTGGACAAGGCATGTTGATCGCTCAAAGTAATTGGGGCGTTCTCAGAGGTCTGGAAACTCTGTCGCAGATATTATATCCTTCAGACGACTACTCTGCGGTAGACAGTTCAATAGACATATAGATTTTCATGAAATTATTGAAATTTGAAGAAGCATACCGTTTTGAATTACAGCTTCAAGTGAATAGCACGTTAATCCTGGACTACCCAAGGTTCTCATATCGTTCAGTCCTGTTGGACTCCGCTAGACACTACTTGTCGAAAAGGGTTATCCTTGAAAACCTCGAGTTAATGGCGATGAATAAGTATAATGTTTTCCACTGGCACATTGTCGATGACCAATCGTTCCCTTATCAGAGCATAACATTTCCTGAGCTGAGGTTGGAAATGAAAAAAAAACGATTAAATTTGACACTTATCAAAGCATACTTCTTAAATCTATATTCATATTTGTCTCCAGCAACAAGGGAGCTTCCCATCCATACACCCACATCTACACTCAAGAAGACATCGCAGACATTGTCGAGTTTGCTCGACGACGTGGAATTCGAGTTATCCCAGAATTCGACACTCCGGGACACACTCAATCCTGGGGAGCTGCTTGGACAGACTTTCTAACAAAATGTTACGACTCCAAGGGCCAACCAGACGGAACCTTCGGTCCAATTAACGTTCTCAGGGCAGACGTATACACGAAAATGGAGCAGTTTCTCAAAGAAATCATTAATGTTTTCCCTGATTCGTATATCCATTTGGGAGGAGATGAGGTCGACCTCAGCTGCTGGAAAAGTAATCCAGAAATCGTGCGTTACATGGAATCGAGAAATTTAACGGATTATTCTGTCCTCGAGTCCGCTTTCATGCTGAACATCGTGAAAATGGTAAAAACTTTGTCCCCGAGCGCGACTTACGTTGTTTGGCAAGAAGTTTTCGATCGCGGCCCCCAAACTATTGACAAAGACGCTGTTATCAGTGTCTGGATGGGTGGAGATGTAGCAGACGAGCTGAAAAGAGTGACTGCGAGTGGACATCGCGCGGTTTTATCATCTTGTTGGTACTTGGACTATATCTCCACTGGGCGTGACTGGCCTAAATATTACTTGTGCGATCCACACAATTTCAATGGAACTGATGCTCAAAAGAGGCTCGTTATTGGGGGAGGCTCCGCCCTTTGGGGTGAATACGCAGACTCGACTAATCTTACTCCAAGACTTTGGCCAAGGGCATCAACTGTTGCGGAACGACTTTGGTCTTCGCGATCAGTTAACGACACGGAAGAAGCTTCACACAGACTTGAGGAGCATCGTTGCAGACTGGTGCGGAGGGGATTCAATGTGCAACCACCAAATGGGCCAAGTTTTTGTGCTGTGGATTGGAATGCTAGAAACTGAACTAAAACCCATCCATCCAATCTATCGTTATCTACACTAACCATTACATGTGTGAATTGTGATGAGTGATTGATACATGTCCGAGTGGGTGCAAATGTCAATGTGTAAATTGTGTGTCACCTTAAACTGCATCATGAGCAATTGAATTTTATGAATCGCAAACGTCCGTATTGACTATACTAAATATATAAGTAAGTCGTTCAGAATTGTAGAACTAAACATTGACAATAAACAAAACATCTCAGCAGAATTGTGCTTAAAAAACTGTTTTCAGCATATCGCGTTACTTTTAAATTTGCATCAAACAATAAAGTCAACGCTTTATTCTACGACAAAAGGTGAAAGTGAGCATGTTAGTGACGAATCCAGCATCACATTGCACATCACGCAAAATATTAATCCAATCCAGTCCAGATCCACGGAACATAATAAACATGAACAGCACATGAAAAAACTAGCGAGCGTATACACACCGATATTCATGTGTTCATGGAGTCAAGTACGTTTTGCTAACTAAAACTCATTATATTCATTTCACATCTGGAAATACTTTATCACATCTCCAGAGTGGAGACTGGATAACGAATGAACTCCATCTCCATATCTTCACTTTCGATACATTGCCGTCTTTATAATTTACATGACCTCCTCCACATCAATGACAAATGTGTCTAAACAACCTAATTAAAACCACAAGTTCATTATTTTCCAGCTCGACATTTTGTCACGGTCATTCGCCCCAATAAAGTCGCAAATCTTGAGTGAAGCATAATGGAGACAGACAAATTTCTAGCCTTGTGAAAGTTGGTTCTTCAACTCTCTCGCTGGATTCATAATAAAAATCTGAATAAAAATGAAGGTTTTGATTGCTGCTGGAGTCCTGCTGGCCTTACTCTTTGGTGCCTGCTTCGGTAATCAGCAGAAGAGAAACTTGATGGGCTACCCAGCCACATATTTACCCACAAAAGGAGAACCATGGCCTATGCCGCAGAATGTCACCAGATATGGTCAACTTTACATGGTTATTCGTCCACCCGTGTTTCAATTCCAGGTAAAAATTTGCACTTATATGAACCTGTAGTCAAGAAATCTGAAATGTAAACTTTCTCTCGCAGATTGTTGGAAATCGTTCTTGCGACATTGTTGATGCCGCATTGAAGCGGTATTACTCCTTAATAGCCAGTCACAGCGCGAGTTATCAGCGATTCAGACAAGAAAATTTTGAGGAAAAATCGCCGAACAACAATTCAAACTTCAAAGGCCACCTAGACGTTTTGAAAGTTGAGATGAAAGGGCCCTGTGAAGAGTATCCACATGAAAACATGGACGAATCTTGTACAAACTTTTCGCATGTTAACGACTGTTTAACGTGTTTGCTCAAAACAACTTCATTTTATAATCGTGCATTATATGCTCGACTCTTTCAGATGCACTGAAAATTGACACGCCCGATTTAGTTGGGCAAGGCTTGTTGATTGCTCAAAGTAACTGGGGTATTCTCAGAGGTTTGGAAACTCTGTCGCAGATACTATATCCTTCAAATGATTTCTATGCGGTACGCACCAAATATTCATTATTTTAATGGAAGTTGAAGGATTTTTAAAGTTTTTTATTTGCAGCTTCAAGTGAATAGCACTTTAATCCTGGACTACCCAAGGTTCTCATATCGCTCAGTACTTTTTGACTCTTCAAGACATTTCTTGTCGAAAAGGGTTATCCTTGAAAACCTCGAGTTAATGGCGATGAATAAGTATAATGTTTTTCACTGGCACATTGTCGATGACCAATCGTTCCCTTATCAGAGCACCACATTTCCTGAGCTGAGGTTGGAAATGAAAAATAAACGATTAAATTTGACACTTAACAAAGCATACTTTTTAAATCTATATTCATATTTGTCTCCAGCAACAAGGGAGCTTACCATCCATACACTCACATCTACACTCAAGAAGATATCGCTGACATTGTCGAGTTTGCTCGAAGACGTGGAATTCGAGTTATCCCAGAATTCGATACTCCGGGACACACTCAATCCTGGGGAGCTGCTTGGACAGACTTTCTAACAAAATGTTACGACTCCAAGGGCCAACCAGACGGAACCTTCGGTCCAATTAACGTTCTCAGGGCAGACGTATACACGAAAATGGAGCAGTTTCTCAAAGAAATCATTAATGTTTTCCCTGATTCGTATATCCATTTGGGAGGAGATGAGGTCGACATCGATTGTTGGAAAAGTAACCCTGAAATCAATCGTTACATGGAGTCTAGAAATTTAACAGACTATACAATTCTCGAGTCTGCCTACATGCTGGAAATCATGAAAATCCTAAAAACTTTGTCTCCAAACACGACTTCGATTGTGTGGCAAGGGGTTTTCGATCAACTCATCAGCAAAGATTCTGTCATCAGTGTTTGGAGAGGGGAAGGGATAGCGGACGTGCTTGCAAGGGTAACTGCGAGTGGAAATCGCGCAGTTTTGTCGGCTTGTTGGTACTTGGATTACCTCTCAACTGGGCGTGACTGGCCAAAATATTATGAATGCGATCCACACAATTTCAATGGAACTGATGCTCAAAAGAAGCTCGTTATTGGGGGAGGCTGTGTCATTTGGGGTGAATACGTCGACTCGACTAATCTTACTCCAAGACTTTGGCCAAGGGCTTCAAGCGTAGCAGAACGACTTTGGTCTTCGCAATCAGTTAACAACACGGACGAAGCCTCGCATAGACTTGAGGAGCATCGTTGCAGACTGGTGCAAAGGGGATTCAATGTGCAGCCACCAAATGGACCAAGTTTTTGTAAAATCGAATAGATTTGAATACCAGAAAATTAATATCCTTTTTCATAGAAATCAATATATTCACAAGTTAAATTTATTTGTAAGGGTTTTTATGTAAAATTTGGCATTTTACATCATCAAATGATATCGTATGTCATTATATGTTGACGACAGTCGATCCCCATATTTGTGCAAAAAGTCTATAATGATGCCATTAGTCCAGCCAAATCCAACAACGACATCATAAAGTCCACCGCCACCAGGTTCTCCGGGAATATCAGCTCGGTACTGAGGGTGTATGAACCCGCATGAATTAGATTTTTAAATATTTTTAAATTTGTATATTTATCTTGTCTAAAAGGATTAAATGTTTCGAACCTTCTCGAACATTGAGTTGTTGTAGCGTGTGTAAGTGAGATAATTATTTGCCACCCATTTCTGCGCTGTGTCAAATGCAATCTCCTTTGCCTCGTCAGAATTAGTAGTTTCCAACGACTCGACAAATAAATGTTGCAGTGGGGGCCACGCGTTAGGAAAGTCCCACTGCTGCGACCTGCTGCTAAGCTTGTAGGAATACCGCCGTCCCAGGTGAGCGCTTCTGACATGTGCAAATATTCCAGAATTTGTGCAATTCGATTTGGATCATCATTCCCAACTCCAGCCCACAATGGGAATATGTTTGAAGGGTAGAACTGCTTTCGTAACACATTCTCTTTGAGGTCGTAGTCAAACCAGACCCCAGAAGAATGGTCCCAGAGAATGGCATCAATGGCGGATTTCAGCTCAGCCGCTTTACTTGCGTATTTTTGAGCTTCTGCAGTGTTGTTTAGCTAGAATTGAAGTGGAAGTGGAAAACCATAAATTAAACGAGCTCTTTATGAAATTTTGTAGAAACATTTTCTTTTACTCACTTTCGTGTGCATCGCTGCCAGCGTTTCTGCATTCTTGCAAATAATCGAGTTGAGGTCCACAGGAACAACCTGGCTCGCCTTTGTTGCCAACAAACTTGCTGTTTAGATCAGAGTAGATTGACACATTCGCTATGTTGTCGTAATCATGAACTTTTCAAAAATGTGAAAGAAAAATATGTGCTAATTAATTACAGTTTGCAGAGGTGTTGAGTGGAAACCACCTTGTGGAGAAGTCCCACCCACTTTCCGCAGCCGTTTTCATATTCATGTAGAAATCATCCCTTTCCTCTGTTGACTCCAAACTTTCAGCCCATTCATACTCCCGTCTAAGCATAAAGTTTCAGTTAATATATCTTGCGTTACTTATTATAAATTATCATTTTGCAAAGAATACATTTGTATTTACGCACGCATAACTTTCCGGACGAGGACCAGTCACTTCATTGTTGTACCGAAACAACGTGTGGTTTACTCCATCCGCACCAGTAATGAGCACACTCCGATTATTCTCCCAGAACTCATACTCCTTCTCCAGCGAAGGTAATGACTCCTGCAAGAATTCTAGATCCTCACTCGCCTCCACATAATCCCCAAACATTTGAATGAGAAATGGAGGCTGAGTTCTCGAGTAATAAATTCGATTCCCGTTTGGAACATAGCCATACGTGTTCAGAAGGAGGAGAAAGTCTTGAAGCATTCCTTTCACGGAGACAAGCATTTCACAATGGATAAGCCCTCTAATGATCCAGTACGTGTCCCAGTAGTAAAGTTCAAGAAAGCGACCGCCCGGAAGGATCACGGGATTTGGGAGGTACACCAACGAGTACATGCTAGGATTATCCCTTACTTCTGTGCTTATCTGTTTTCCAAGTGTTTTCCAGAGTGCGTTCAACTCAGATCCGAATTGGCGAAGTAATTGGTCGCTTATGTTATCGAGGAAGTTGGGACTCTCCGTCCAGTCAACAGGGTCGTATGGAGAGAGCTCGGCTCCTCGTTCTCCAAAGTTTTCGTCGAGAAACGCTTTGATATCTAAGAGACTCGGGTCACCGACTGTGTCATTCATCATTTTCGCAAAGTTTTCCTTCACAGAAGACCTTGACAGCTTTATGGGAAGGTCCACGTAAGTTTTCCTTTCTTCGAAGGGAACAGCTAGTTGGACAGTGTGAAGAATTTCGCCGTAGCAGTAAATGTCACTTTTGGGGAAGGCAAATTATTAAATAATTTTTATAATTCTTGATTAAATGTAAGTAATTGCAATTTGATTAAATTTGGGCTAATATTTAATGGTTTATAATTTACTCGTCGCATGGTTGGGGGTATTCTGCGACAGACGTTCCAACTAGCAAACTACAAGCGGCCACAACAATTGGGTATTTAATTAACATTTTGGAAGTCTAAATTACGGAAAATTCAGAGAGGTGTGCATGAGGTGGGAGGTAATATGAAAATGATCAGTAGATACCTATGCACATCTGCGTAACGTATATCACTCACTTCGGAAGCAGTCAGTCATTCACGATGATAACATTTTATCTCCATCCAAAGCTTACATTTTTAATTCGCCTTCTCGATAAGTTTACCTTGTAAGTGCATGGATTATCTATATTTACCTGAATAGATTTCTCGCGTGAGCGTAGCTACTCTGAAACGCATGGCATTGTCTATATTTTGAACCAATGAAAATTGAAGATCCCATGATATTACTTCATGGTTTCACTGCTTCTTCTTTTCATGAGTGAAAGCATGCACTTTTAACATCGCTTGTTCGCTTCACATCGTTCTCATAAATACATGATGAAAACAAGCAGACAGATTTTAAAAGCTGTATTGTGTTGTGACGTGATTTGTGATGGACTCATATTTTAGCATTTATGAATTTATATTTGTACCCTTTTTACCAATTTTGATTTGAGTTCTACAAAACATATGGATCGTACAAACATAAACACCCTTCCATAAGTTGTGCATTGAGATAAGATGGATCCGTCCGTACGAGACAATGTATGTGATTTATAGGTATAGTACGAAATTTGAGGGTATATCGATATCTGCATGTTCTAAACTGGAACGCGATGAGCTGAGCTCCGGGTCGGATTATATTCTATCTGAATCTTATGTATTGTATATTTAGCCGGCATAAAAAAGTAGTCACATCTCACATGATCGTGTTCGCGATATATTACCACAAGTTGCTTCCACCTCCACAAGAAATACAAGAAGATTCGTACCGTCTGCATGCAAAGGGATGCAATTGATATAAACGTACATGCCCCGACGGACGTGCAGATAATTGACAGCTGAGCTGACTCCTCGCGATAGGACTTTATGCTGTCCTACCGGACCGAGTCGGCATGTTTTTGTGTACTTGACTCTCAGCTGGGCACAAAACACAACAACATTAATTGTGCTATCACTGTTTTAGTTAATAATTCGTGCTAATCGGATACAATTCTTCCTTGTTGATTCTGATTCATAAAATAAAATCTCCAATATGTTGGAGGACATCGACAAGGATCGTAAGTGCATATATTATACTTTGGTGTTTTAATCATGTGCCACGTGTCAAATGTCGGCAATTGAAAATGATAATGCATTTATTTTGTGCTTTTAGCTTTCCTCCGAGCATTTAACAATGCCAACTTCGACGTGGTTTCCCACGTCGCCACACTCCTCTCCTCCACATCATCATCCATTTCCGAGTTGTCCAAGCATATTGCAGCGATTGAGCAGCAGATTCACTCCAATGTCAGCACAAATCATGGAGATCTACTGGCACAGACGACAAATGTGGAACTTATGGAGTCAGTGGTTCAAAACTGCAATCAGCGATCTAATGCCTGCTATACCTCCGTTGGGAATGTGAAGACGAGGTTGGATGATCTGCATGGGGAGTGCAGTCGTTTAGTTGACTATCTGGAAAATTTGTACGCTGTGGATGAGGCGACGAGACGAGTTCGCCAAGTGATTGAAATCGATCGGAGGATTGGGCAAGAGAAGAACACTGCGGATGTCGCTTTATGTGTATCGCAAATAGGTAATTCATTGAAATGCGCAAATTTATCATTCTTCAGTACTAATCAGTTCGGCACATTTGTTTCAACAGAGTACTTGTGCCGAAGGGAACCCAAATTGGACTTCCTCCAGCCTTATCATGATAAGGCTACCTCGCTACGTCAAAACATTGAAAAGCAGACGGAGAACATTTTGAATCAGGGTTTGAATGCTAATTCTGTTTCACAGGTAAATGAACAATGCATGATTTGATTTGGGATTGGTTTTAGTTTATTCTATTTATTCATTTCTTCCGCACACATACTGATTGATAACGTATTATTGTGATTGTTCTAACATTATTACGTAGGTTAGTAGCTGTCTTCAGATCCTCATAAATCTTAATGTGTTAGAGGGGAAGGTTGTGAAAGTTTTCGGCGAGATTGAGAAGTTAATTGAGAGGGATGTAAAACTAGCACTGGATATCAAAATTCAAGCACCATTGAATCGAGGTCAGACAAATTTCAGTCCTTTTCGAAATCAAAATATTTAATATTTTAACATCGCTAATTATTAATTGCAATTTGTTTTGTGTCATTTTAAATTTTAGGAGCAGGAGGGGCTGTGCGGGCTGTGCTTCCTACAACTTCGGTCGCTGTCGGGCAAATCTGGAACAATCTTGACACAGTCTCCGCAAAAATAATTAACCATGCGGCTAAAGTAAAGTTGATTTGGAAAGCAGTTTTAGCCGGGAAAGATGCCACATCTAATCTCGCCTTCATTGATTTTATTGAGAGCAGAGGAAATGTGTTTAAAAAGTTTTGGGACAATTTCATGGATATTCAAATTCGACATTTCTCAGCTGTTAAGCTTGACTTTTTGAAAGCCGCGTTTGACAACGAATTCCCACGATTGCTCAAAGTATTTGCTGATCTTGGGTCCAAAATTGAAGATGGAATGGATGTGCAGTGAGTTGTTAATTTTAAATATTCTAGGCCAAACGTCTGTCTTATGGTATATCTTATGTGATGGAAATTCTTACAAACTTTTTTGTATTACAGAATTCAATCCAACCTTCGAGGAGTCATTTCAAATTACGAAAAAGCATACCTCTCAAAATCTCTTGCCAAACTTTTTGACACTGTAAATCAGAATTTTGTTACTGTTCCCACAAGACAGGGATTAGACTCAATTCTTCGGATTATTCATTCGGAGACGCAAGTCGACGACCCTATGTTGAAGCGGTTAATGATGCGAAACGTTAGTAAAACTGTGAATCTAATTTGTGTCAAGTCGGAGCAACTTTCTGCGAATGATGGAAATTCAACTCAAGTGATAGGTAATTATAATTACCGAAAAGAAATATTAATAATTTAATTGATTGCTAGTCTGAGCCATTATTTTAGCACACATCTAACATAAACGATTTTTGTTTTTATAAGGCCCTGCGACTGATTCCCAACGATCCAACGCCCAGCTAGTGAATATGCTTGACTTCTTCAAATCCCAGCTGAAGGATACTGATTCTGTAAATGGAGTGGAAGTGCTTATGCAAAATACCTTAAACCCATTAGTTCTCGCAGTTTATGATGCTATCGAGGCTATCCTTCAGACAATGCACAATGAAAACTTTCAAAGGTAAAGCTAAAACATATAGTTTTTTTCTTCCTGCACTAGATCATATAATGAACAGTGAATTATTTCAAACGTTTGGATTTCAAAATGCGACATAGGTCGAATAGAGCCACGGAATATTCTCTGTACATGGGGGAATTACAGAGCTTCGTCGCAAGGGCTGCGAAGGATTACTTCTCCCTTTACAAATCTGCTGATTTAATTCAGAAAAGGTAGACTCACAAGTTTATGTAAAAAAATACAGCTCAAATTGATGAAACAATAATTGCATTATACGTTTTAATCTCTACTTCGTATTGCAATACCCAGCGGTGTCCAATTAGCAAGTAGGACCATCGACCTGTTTGTGCGACACGTCTGTCTCCTTTCTCCTCTCCAATTAGAAACCACCCGAACTCAAATTCTTACCGATCTGAATCAACTAGAATTTGCCTTAACTCCAATATGCCCAGTATTGTCAGAGCTCGGAAAGCCGTACAAGTTTCTGAAAGGCTTTAAATCCCTCTTGGGAATGACGCTGGAGGAAATTGTCAACTCAAGTATTGTCGGCTCGGCTGTCAGCTACAGCTACTCTATACAACTTTTATACCGTTTCAGTCGCGAAGAGATGAAGATGCCACACTCCGTAAATGGATGGTCAATCACGCGCTACAGCAAATGGCTAGACGAGCATCCTTCAGAGTTGGATCGTTTAAATTTGCTAAAAGCAGCATTAGAATCGTATGTTCATACAGTTAGAGCTAAAGGCCAGCACAATTTTTGTACAGCTTATCCTCATATGATGACCTTGTTGCAGAAGGGTCTTAGCGGTCAGTGAATCCTAGCAATCTTTTTAACATTGAACCTATTTATAAATATAACGGTACGTATACAAAAATCACGCACATCCTCATCAGGATGTACGTGTTTACTGTGATTCTTGTGTTGGTTGAAGTTGAGATAAATAATGCTATTAAAAACTTGAAAAAGATTCGAATCAACATGTCATCCAAATGAAAGATGGCCCACTCACATCGCCAGTATTAGTACTCGATACCCAACCCAAAATCGAGTCATATTATATTACTATGCTCATCTGCAAAATAGTTTCAGTGACGACTTTCACTTTTTTCCTTTTCGTGCCCAACTTATCAATGAATCTGGTGAGAAGAGACGAAAGAGAAGGTTCATTCTTGTCTGATTGTCAGTCAGAGAAGCTTAAAGAATATATGTGAAATATGTACACGTATGTAGGCTCATATATGCATTTCATAGGATTCCTTTCAAAATCCATTTTAGCATGACTTTTTTTTAAAAAAAATATGAAAGTGTTGTCGTATCTCGTATCGCATAGCAAGTGAGAGAATCTTTCACTAAAATCATCATTATCATCATGAAGGAATATACAGCGTTCTACGAAACCATGCAAGTGCATAAAGTAAAAAAAAAGTAGGACTGAATTGTGTGTCAAGTCATGGTGGTACGCATACACAGACGGAATACGCTCTCGTGTGCAATGCGAACAACATCATCGCACACAGATATTATACTCGTTTCTACTTTTGTTCTTCAAATGTGAATGTGAGAAATGCTGTCTCGATCTCGATATGAAAAACTTCTCTCTCTCCCTCTCTCTCCTTTGCTCCTCTGCAACTTTTTAGATTCGGAATGTAGAATGAAAGGGGTTTCATTTCCACTCTAACCTAACTCTCTGTATCTGTATGTATATACAAAAAAAGGTTTTTAGATGCGATGTTTATAGTTTTCAGTAGGGATACACATATGAATGCAGACACACATTCGAACATATTACATTCTCTCTCTCTCTCTCTCTCTCTTCTCCTTCGGCAACGCTTTGCTCTGCATTCGTACACAAGCCTTTATATTATTGCATTGGATGGAGGAGTACTACTGTCACAGATATCTTCTCTCGGATATTATTATATGTGTGTGTGTTTCTTTTACTTTTTTGACTTGTCCAATTCCTCTCCTCGTTTTATTTCTTCGTTTCTCCGAAAGTCCGATCTCTTTTTTCGGATGGGAAAGGGAGAAAACGGGACATGTCTCCGCTATGCACAGTTAACACTGGGTAAACCAACCCTTGCGAGATTGATCTTCTTTTCGGGCATTTTGGAATGAGCATTCGAATGTAAGGTCTAAAATGGTTTACAAGCTTGAGAGAGAGAGCAGAGAGGAACCACCAAATAAAATTTTCTGTTTTGTGTGTTATTGTTGTATGCTTATGCTATATCTAAATCGCATTAGCACAGTTTGGTGCTGCGAATGCAAATAACTGGAATCATTTGTTCACGAATTAAAAACAAAGTGGTTAGTGTACGAGGAAATTTGCAAATTCATGAAATCGTCATATAATTATCTCGAGAGTTGTGTGCTAGATATTGTATGAAAACAATTGAAGTTTAAAATACACATTTTCCATGTGTGGAACAAGTGGAAGCGTTGATTTGCATGAATCTATTGTGGACATTGCGAACATAGGCGATTCTATGCTTGGCGTTTCTTCATGTAATGGCAAGTTGTGGAGTAGGTGGGCCTGGCTTTGGTGAACGGCTCCATAATTTAGAACGTGAATTTGAAGTGTATCGTTCCAGACTTGAGACAGAGGAGAAGTGGAAAGAAATCCTGGAGGGTTGGATTCTCCATAATTTTAGTATGGAATCACCAAATTTATATCCAGAATGTAACATGCGTGGAAGGAAGAAATTTGAGTTAGTGATTGTGCATGCTTTTTTGTCGTAATCGCAGGTTTTGATATTCAGCGAGAACTTTTACGAAGAACTCACCCGGATACCGTCCCCAGTATCGAGGGAAAGCCGATCATGTCCGCGATTGAGTACAACACCGTCGGAAACTCCAACAGTCACCAGCATCAGCACAACCACGGAGCAATGCTAGCCTCTAATCCCTCAGCTAATTTGCTTTGCAATTACTGTCCCCCAGCGGCGAAAAGGAAAAAGCCAAATAATGCTGGAGATCATTCCCATCATCTAGTAAATCCAGATCTAAGACATCTCCAGCAGAGATCTATGGCTAACACTGTTGCAATCGCTGGAACTGCGGTTCCCATTTCACTAACGCCTGTGACAACAACCGCTCTTATCAGACAGGATGCGAGATTCACGGATGACTTTGATCCTGTGAAGATTTTTGGAGAATTGTCCACCACGGGGTTAGCAACTACCGCTGGTGGCGTAATTGGGACTGCGGACTGTGGATTTGGGGCGACACTTTTAGGTACAATGAACGGTTATGGGAAAAATGTGTTTCATGTGGAAAGTTTCTTAATCTTGTTATGTATACATTTAATAGGGTCTTCAAATTTGCTGGACCACACAACGAGAATACTTTCTTTCGCCGCAGATGGAAATCGAATCGAGGAAACATTAGAAATTAAAAGAACTGCAGTCGCTTCGTCGAAATCTTATGGAGGACAACCTCAAGGGCAAGGCGCCCACTCATCCAAAAATAAGACTGTAAGGCTGGCTTTCCATAAAATCCTCGGCAAGGAACATGATTTTGGATAGAATGACAAATTTTCTTTATGGTTTTAGGGCAAATCTAAGAAGGCCTCCAAGAATAAGCAGGCAGCCCACAGTTCTAACGATCCTTCCAAATCCTCAAATTCCTCCCAGAGGAGAAAGTTAAAGAGCATGAGTATCGAAGAGAAGTATTACGTTCTCCAAAGACTCTTGAAGCCCGACGTCAGTCAAGCCACCATTTGTGAAGAGATGCAACTTAATAAATCCGTAGTGAGTAGGATTTGGTGTGATCGATTTAAAATTGAGGAACTCTACAAGCAAGGCAGTGGTAACCGAATTAAAGTGAAATACATGCATAATGGACCAGCTCACCCCAAGAAAAGGGGTCATGGGAAGAAAGCAAAAGCGTTAGCGAAACAGAGCAAATCATCGAATAACTCCTCCTCCAATTCAAACACTACTACCTCCACGACAACAACTGTGACGCCTACTCCAACAGTGACATACCACCAAACGCTACAGAATCTCCAGCAGCCCACATTTGCCCGACCGACGTTACTGGGTCTGTACGCTGCAACAACGGACTCGATGCACTCAGCCGGAAGAGTTTTTGAAGCGAACAATGTACAAAATTAAGTTTAAGAAAGCAACTTTCACCCCGAACTCGTCGTACTCCTAAACTATATTCTCTCATACATTGCATAGACGATAAGCTACAAGTATAAGCTACCTATCAAATTTGTGCAAAGTGAACTTTATGACTTGAATACTGATATATTTAACTATAATACAGATTTATGTACGACTAACTTTTTCAAGTCCAAAAAGTTATCCCCTCCTCCCTGTGCACATATAACTTAGGTCTGTGTAGATAATGTTCTCCTCTGATTGTGAGGGGAATGAAATTTGTACGAACCCCAATATATCCACGTGGAATGGACGGCATGGTTTTTAAACATATATTTAATTATTGTACAGAAAATATTATACGGATACGTGGGGTCCGGATCTGAAAGTGTTATTTAGTATCATCCTCTTATTTTTCAAAATATTAACCATGTATGATAAACTATAATAGAGATAATATTTTACAACAAAACAATATGTGCATGAGCAATACAAGCTCACGATAATGACAATGATGGCACTATTCAGCTTGCCAGATATAACTTGTTGCAATTATATCTTGTTCCTAAAACACAAAAAAAGTTTTGAGAAAACGAAAGATATCTTTCAAAATGGATAAACATAATTTCATATATATTCCTCAACTTCCTTACTATTTGTGTACATGTACATTATACATATTACATTCATATTACTTCCATGCTATGATTATTGAATAAAATTAACAAAAATTAAATGATAATTTATCTTGCTGTAGTTTGTATGCCTAATACCAGAACCAGGTCCAGAGTTAATGTTGGTATATATTATAATAAAGATTAAAGATAAAGATGAGCATAAAGATAAAGATAAAGATGCACTGATGAAAATGCACCTCTTTTCGACAACACTCACATAGGTAATGTCCCACAGCTAAGCCTATATATTATGCAAATGACGCGTCATTCCCGTGGAACCATGTTGCCCCACAAATGATAGAGGGAAGGTGCACAGACTTTTATTACACCCGCTTAAATGCTTGTGTACAAACAAAGTGACTTCATCTCGCACTTTGTGTTTTCTCCGTAATTTTTGTAAAAATCAGGAACATGAATCACACCTGCAGTTATTTAATTCTGTCATTAATCTGCTATAACTTTTAACTATTAGGCTTACTCAACATTCAACCAAATCAACATTTCTAATTTCTACTCGGTGGTTTGTGTGGGAAACATTGTTACAGGTATTAAGATCAAAGTGAGACAGTCGCATTAGGCAAAAGCACGAGTGACGACGGACAATTCCATTTTAGCAGATTATTATCCGAATTTTTCTATTATCAATTTCAGACAGCCACATCTCACAATGGACTTAGTTAACGAGCTTTTTCAAACGGAGGATTTATATGAGATCCTGGGGGTTGCTAAAGACTTCACGGATGAGAAGATTCGTAAGATATCTTAACTTAATTACTGCATTAGGTCTTTTCCCCACTCCATCATACATAGAACATTTTCATTGTAATGTAATCTGTGTCATTTATTCACAATAATTGTATAGTATTCAATATTACAGTTCGGGCTGCGTACATGAAGGCAGCCTTGAAATTTCACCCCGACAAAGCGACCCCTGAGGAGCGAGAAATTTCCACAAAGAAGTTCCAAGTTATTCAGAAAATTTACGAACTTTTCAAAGACCAAGAGCTTCGCAAAGTATATGATGATACAGGTATGTTAGTCAAACCTTACTCCTCCATATGTCTTCTTCATTTGGCGTATATTGTCAATCATGTAATGTTTGATAGATTGATAGCGCAATACATTTTACAAGGTTTTTGATTTGATATGTGCTAGGTTGTTGGCCAGAAGATGACAAAGTAGATATTGATTTGGCAAGCTTTGGTAAACTAGACGAGAATGCTATTTTGGAGTTCAAAAAAATGTATCAAAACTCGGAAGAGGAAAGGCAAGACATCAAAAAGTGTTATGAAGCCGGGCAGGGGGATATCTTCTACATTTGCGACAATGTCTTTTTCCTCAATGCTGTGGACGATGAAGAAAAAGTGAACTCCATTGTAGAAGATCTCATTGAAAAAGGTGAACTGACTCGATTAACGAAGGGAGTTAAAAGTGCTAAAGCCCGCGAACGAAAGCTAAAGAAAGTAAGCACGTCAAAAAATTATATCTCTTAAGATATGATACGCAGTACAAACTATTGTAGCTATACTAACGTTATGTTGGATGTGTTTGAAATGTTTGAATAGTTACAACAAGAAGCGAAAGAGGCTGATGCAATTATGAAGGAAAGAAACTTAGGGGGAGGGTTAGAAGATCTGCAAAAGGCTATATTGGGAAATAGAAAGAAACAATCAAGCTTTCTCGACGATCTTGAAGCAAAATATGGAGGCACGGCTTCGAAGAAAAACGGTAGGAGAACAGTTGTCTAAGTTTGCACAAATACATTTTTCTGTAAAGTTTTTTATGGGAACCTTGTGATGTGAGGTGCTCCATTCCATATTTCCATTATGTCCATCCAATAGGGAATCCTGCGAAGAAAAAAGCTGCTGAATTCCCGGACGATGGTCCTAGCAGTAAAAGACCGAAACTAACACCTTCTACTTCTAAATCAAGTCGTAGTTCGCGATCACGATCAGCCAGGTGAACTTGCGATTGTTGTTATGCTGTAAATTGTATATAAACTGTCTTTGAGCGATAGTAGTCACCGTCACGATGTGACTGTGACTCATTAACTGAAGCAATGTGACAAATTAAAATTCACAGTAATTATTTTACGTTTTTAAAAAGTTTACTTCCTGTTTTGTATTATTTCAAATGATGTGAGTGATTAAATAGTAACCTCAATAACAGTAAGCAAATGTAACTTATTCGGAGAGTTCGAATTACTATTTTCATGCACATGAATTTCCCTTATTTAATGAAGCATTAACTAATTGAAGTTCAGCGGAGGAGGAGGGGTAGGAGTAACAGGTCCAGCATTTGTTGAAAATTCGCTTCCAGTTGCCGTTCCAGATTTGCCTGAGGAACTGTAGCTCGAGGAGAAAGTACCCGAGGCGGTGGCTCTCTCAATACCTGCGGCAGATCCACTTTTCGCAGTGTCCACCGCAGCTCCGGCGTCTTCCGTCTTTGGCTGCTCTGTAAATACCATGAAGCTTCGAAGCAATTCATTGATTGCATCAGTTGATTCTTTAATGAACGTATCCTTGCTAATTGCATTTTCTTCCCATCCATCTGGACTCAACGAGAATCGATTCAGACCCATAGCTTCCATCGCTGACTTGTATTGAGTTAGTGTGATAACCCCGTTCTCAATTCTGTCGTAAATCCGAAAAATTGCTTCTGTATGCTCTGGAGTGAGAATTCTTGGAAGAGAATCAAACGCTTCCCAGTCTGTTCTGCCTTCAATCATTTTCCCAGCCAGCTCGGATATATATTGCCAGGGATCTTCGGGCTTATGAATAACGCATAGTCCGAGAAAATACTCGAACATCATTTGAACATTATGATCTTCCAACCAGTCAACGATCACCTCGTCCGAACTAGACACAATTGGGGGTGGCATTCTATTTTCCTCTAGAGGAGATGGTTCTTCTATTCCAGCAGGATTTTCGACCTCCGCTTTTGAATTCCGCATGCTACTCATCCATGAAGCCTTTTTCTTTGAAGCTTTATCTTGAGCTGCCACAGTTGAGTCCAACGGAATGAAAACCGCTTTCGGTTGCGTCTTAGTGGAACCTACAGTTCGTCGTCTGCGTGGTTTCGCAGTGCACACTTGCTTCATAATTAGTTCGGTTGGGTAGTCGGGCTTGAAGTTCTTTTTATAGTAGTCCTTAGAAATTCCCTCGAAAGGTATGTCCTTCATGTCAGGAAAGGTCGGAGCTCTGTTTTTCGATTTTTGGGCATGTGCTCCTTTGGAATCCTCTTCATCCCCATCTAAATCATATTCCGTGAAAGCTATGCTTCTTCGGTTTGACGCTTCAGTGCTTTTCAAGGAGCCTCGCTTGGAACCACCATCCACTGCCATATTACTAGTTGTGGCTCCTAAAGAGCGTCCCTGCTGTCTGCGAATGAAGCACTCTTCGTCACCTTCCTCGCATTCTCCGGCCTCTTCGTAGTCCTTACTAAAATCTACCTTGGCTTGATCCACTGCTGGATTACATTTGCCATCGAAATTCACCCCACAATTTTCTGGGAAAGTTGCATCCTCATCGTATGAGAGCTTCCGAGACTACAAATTTTCTCAACACGCCAATATTACATTAGCAATCGTGGGACTGGTTAGTATTTTAAGAAAGATGCCATTAGTTAGATTATAAATTAAGGCGAGTGTTATATGCGAGTAAAATCACACCATTTTCGACTTCGTCTAAACAATGCCGAGTTCAGAGTGAGTTATCAGATTTCCGCCCAACTATTTTCATAATATATTTCAGTTGCAAAAAGTCATTGAATATCTTCCTTTTTTTGTCTGATCAGCATATCAATACTTGTTTCGGATTGGGCTTATAAGGCACCGTGTGCATTGTTTTTTTTGGATAGGTACAATAATAGAATTCATTTCCTAATTCTATTGGTACAATCGGTACAATATAAAATTCGTTGTGGCCATTGATGTCCTTCTAAATAGATACGAAATCCCTGTACAAAGTGTCCCGAGAAATTGTGACGATTTTTGATTTTTTAAATCTATTGACGATGTACTTTAGGATCTCCTCAACAACGAACATAAGCAAAAACCTAGCAGGTATCGTCACGTAAGTAGGGCATGGGGTAGTGACGAAGTGCCAACATAACAGCATGAGAAATTTTATTGACACTCCCACTCAGGCACTCAAATACGCAGTAGGACAAGACTCATAAAAATATTTTGATAAATATGATTCAAAATTTTAACAACAAAACTATAATGAAACAATTTGTACAAATGTGACACGAAAGGCGGATACTAATTGCTATTTGTTCAAACATGGTTGAGAAAGTCCCTTTTCACGAACCTCTCTTCAAAATGTTCAGAACATATATACATGTTTTTTGTCTCTCTGAATCTGCACGGCAAGTTCGAACTTCGAATAAATTCCATCCATTTATGCCTTACTTCAGTTATCGGCACGCTAAAATTATAAAAATGTTTATTGTAAATTGAAATTAGATTCGCATTTGCATACATTTTTCGTGAACTGTACCGGTGTAAATTGACTCCGTCACCAGTAGATTTTGAGCAAACTGCGATAGCGCAAATCCTTCCCATTCTACTTCAATCGGAGATTTTATTTGAAATTAGAAATAATGGAACAACAAAGCTGAAACGAAAATGCAGACAGAGACGGTACGTGAAAGGTAAATTATTTTGCGAAACCGTTTTAATGAATTTGATGAGCAGGATGAGCATGATTCGAGTGAAATATCGCAGCTCTCCTGAATTATGAACCTCGGAAACGCTCCGAGATGGTCCAGGAGAACTGTGATAAGGTTGCCAAGGTCGAGCTAAAGTACATCGTCAACAGACTCAAAAAATCACAAAAAAATGATTGCTTTGCGCATCTATTTAGAAGGACATCAATGGTTGTGGCAGGTAGGAATAAATTTGTGGAAAATTGCTGCGTCTATTCCTTGACAACTCAATTAGAACGGGATTGACCGTCTTTTCAAACCCTGTTGTATTGTGGTGAACTACAGCCTCACCCACATTACCAACATAGACCAGACCCACCCGACTATATATATAACAGTATACTATATAACTATATATATGTATATATATAATAGTTAATAACGAGGAAATCTTGATATATGCAATGATAAAATTTCATTTTATTGCATCTTGCATTAGCATCATCAAATATGGCAAGAAATCGCACCCACATTTCAATAAAATATATTGATACGAAGAACATACAAATAAAATACATGCAACAATTTCCGGGCCAGACGACGATAAACTCGTCATGGTCCAATAAACTCACATATATTTTGAATCGAGTTATTCAAACACAGCAGTGTATTATATATTATTATTCTCCACGTAAACTGGTTGCACACGCATGTAGAGGAAAAGCACAGTCGTTCATAACGCTATCCATTTTCGAAACAGTGCCAGCACGACCACCTCTGAATAGTATTTTCCAGAAATGCATAACACACCCACAATTACAATTATGATTATAGAACATTTCATAATAATATTGTATCAATATTGATTCCAGGAAAACAGCAATGTAGTAGTAACAGTGTATGTGTATATGTATTGAGTAAAGATACAAAATTTTAATAACTAACCAACTATGTCACATAAAATCTTCAAAATCCTCTAAATCATCAGGTGCGTAGGTAGTCATTGCATCATCTACATGGAGTTTCACCTTTCCTGGTTTACTCTTCGCAGCTTTCGGTTTTTCTTTCTCCTTCTCAGCCTTTGATTTCTCGTGGTACAAGGCTTCAACGTTTGTTTTCACTTTTTTTAATTTTTTGGATGGTAAACTCAGACATAAATCTTGAACAAAATCTTCCACAAAATCTTCAAAGGGAGTACGCTTCTCAAACTTTCGAAGTTCGCCAATTATCTTCTTCCGGAGTGCATCAAAGTCATCTTTTGTAATAGGGTTTGCAGTGTCAATTTCTCCAGCACCTGATTTCAAACGTTAAACTTGCACGTTCAAAACAGCGACAGAATGTTTTAATTTGATTGTAAACAGAGTAAGTACTGACAATGAAAGAATAAAACCTTACCACCAAATGCCTGTTTCACAAGTTGAAGATCCGCTTCCTCTTGTAATTTCAATTGCCGCAGTTTCTCGGCTTCCAATTCCGCTGGAGTCATATTAGCACGGAGCTTCTGCAGTCGTTTCTCTTCCAATTCTTTCTACAAAGCAAAGATTGAATGTATCAGTAGTACGTTCATTTGGAACTAAATTATGAAAATCGCTGCGTGAGATATTCTTGAAAATGCGCACCTCCTTCTCTGCAATTTTTCCAAACAGACGCTTTTTGTTCTTCTTTTCTACTTTAGGACCCGACGTACCAGATGCAGCGGATGTTGGCTCCTCCTCTTCATCATCCCAGTTATCCTACAACCAAAATCAATCCATTTAATTATGAACTAGGAATAACCCGAGGGAGTTATAATTTAGGACAAAGGACAATGTTTACTGCAAGAAGTCTTACAACTATTGCAAATGGAACAATGAAAGTTGGCTCGTCTAATTGAGCTTATCGTATGTTTTATGCTTCATTACCTTAACCGGCTCCTCTTCATCTTCACCATCCCATTTATCCGATCGCTTAGGTGCCGCAGCGGCTTCCCTTATGGGCTCGACGTCAAACTCCTTTTTCTCTGAATAAATGAATTCGAAATATTTCATTAATTTCTTCATTAGCGACAAAATGTGACTGTGACAAAAATGAGAACTCAAAATTGTTAACAAAGTCGTATATTGTATATAATATAATCGTAATATAATTCAACTTTTTAATTACCCTTACCCCAATCATCTTCGTCAGCCATGATACCGATGATTTCAGGCTAAATGATACAAACCCCGAGTTCTCTTGAAACCTACGAGGTGCATACAAACACAAAAGATTATCAACATATATTTATATTCTGATCAAAATATTTGTGTATATACATCGAAGAAAACAAGAGGAACTTTAAAATTCATCTATAACTTCCAACTTAATTGGGTGGATACTAACGACGATCAGACTATTATATTTTTTGTTCTCATCACTTGTTTTGCATCTGCATTAATGAAAGACCACACCAAGACAGCAGTTAGTCAAGGCACAAGGTAAACTTTCAAATCAAACCATATGGTCAATGGCAGAAATTCGCCAAGAACCCCTCCAACAATTCCTTACTTTCCTCCCATTATTCACCCTTGGAATGCCTACCAAAAACCGGCGCACATCTATCTCCAGCTGCATCCTCGTTTGACATCAACTTAACGATATATTTACCCGATTTTTTGCATTTGCTTCTCATGTTTTTATATTATGCCGACTACAAACTACAAAAATAAACTCACCTTCCAAACAAATTCCAATCTCCCCTCCGTTATCCTTTGAGGAAGCAGCTGTTTCTACGTCCACAAAATGCACAACTGACTTCAATCAACTAAAATCAACTTTAACGACAGTCTCTTGAGAAATATGTGTTGAAAAAGTGTTTGAAACGAGGTAAAAATGTGGGATTGAGTGAATTGAGAGCGAGACACGTCCACCTTGAGCGTATCACTTGAGTGTACTACTTTCACCCGAGTCGAGGAGTGAAGCGAGCGAAGGAGTGAGTGTGCTCAGCACACCGTCTGCCTTGAAAGTTGAAGACTTGAAATGAATGAGATGAGGAGATCACCACATTCTCACATCACAAAGCCAAAGCACAATGTGCACAAGTGTTGCATACCCAGACCCACACATAATATGCACACTTGCACTTGCACAGACGACACAGCGGTTATATGGCCTACCCTACGAACAATCTACCTTTTACATTTTACTTTACACTCATTCAACTCAAATTCAACTTCATTTCAACTAGATGCATATCCTCTCCTATTGTAACTTACAACAATCAAATAGCGTTACGATTTACAAATTACAATCGTCGGAAACGCTTGACGAGTTATGCTTATAAAATGTACCTTTAGATCTTGTACTGTGAATTGTGAATGTATCACGAGTAAATAATATCTTGAATGCATGCTTGCATGCATGCCTAAATCTAGTAGATCTCATTTCATTTATTATGCGAAAAAAGAATGCGAAAGTTTATGCTCCTTTTACCTTTGCATTCTGATATTAAACTCGTGTGGAGGTACATACGCGATCATGATCATTTCATTCATTCGCAATTCCTTGTGTCATGCATGTGGATTGTGGATATGGGTTTGGAACGTAATTGTAACTCACGTGTCCCGTAGAGTTGACATTTTTCCGATTTGCGACTTTGTGAGTCGTGGGGTTGTGGTCTGGATACATTTGTGCGAATTGGGAATCCGAGAATTATATGAATGTGTGTCTATTTTTATAAGAAACTTCAAATCAGAGGATATGACGTGCGATACAGGTAAATTGTTATGCGAGAAAAGGCTTGAGTTGAGTCATGAAGTCATGATCATGTCTTTATAGCATGAGTGTATGTATATACTGGTATAAAGGTTGAAAAATGAAACGGAGGATTCATTGGTGAGACGATTGTGATGACCGATCCAATGAGGATTCTATTTTTATAAAAATGAATGTAAATTCTGTATATTGGATTGGAAATTTCTGGATATTTCTGGATATTTCTGGATTGGAAATGTCTTTATTTCAATTTTTAATACTGCCGATTTTAACTTATTTATACGTTTTTTTATTCCTCATTAAATTACTTATACATGCGAGAAGAGAAGCTTGTTGTGCGTTCCCCAACGAGACTTGGCGTTTTCGATGCTTCCCTTTGTTAGCTGGTAGCAGTTTACAAATTCTAAATGTCGAATTTCCCGAGCTCCACAGAGCAGTTCCAAGCTTACATCTGATATCTGAAAAATAAAGTTAAGGAGATTTGTTAAAACGTGATATTTTCGTGAGTTTGCATTTATGCACCATGTAATTCATTTTATACTGTACCATTGGAGAGTTTATAGATAAATATTTCAAATTCCGACAGTTCAGTAAGCCTAGGCGCACCCCGACATCAGTAATTTTTGGAGAGTGAATGATTAGCTTCCGCAGTTCTACATAAAATTGAAAATAAATCAGTTTTTCCTTGTCCTTGTCATTCTTATGCTCATGCAGTTCTCTTATTCGAATGTGTTACTTATTATATAATATGTTCATGTCCAATGTCCAACTTACTTTTTAAGTCCGTCAGGCAATAAACCTGCTTCGAATTTGTAGTCTCAGTCTCATCTGAATCCTGGTCACACTCATCACAGATATCCCTCGTCAGGATTGCGTCTGAGTAGATACCATTTGGAATGTCGAGAATCTCCAAATTGGGAAGACCCTCCACAAGAATTCTAAGCGTCGAATCTGTGAAGTACTCCATTCGTAATTCCTTCAGATCCGGGAAGAATTTGATAATGTCATAGTAGACCGCAGGGAATAAAAATCTGCCGGTTGAGCCCCTCCCTCCAAATATCTTCAAAGATTTGAGACCACTCTTGTAATCATGATTTGCAGCCTCGTCATGCAACGCCACGGACAAATTGATATCTTCCAGACTCAGAGATTCCAAGTTGGGCATGTACTCCACAAAATGAATGGAACCATAAAACTTTTTCAGACTTAGATATTTCATTTTGACGAGATCAATACCACATGCGAATGCCTCTGGATTGCGAGGTAACGTTTCCAAATCAATTTCTAGAGATTCTAATGATGAGCCTTGGGATGACAAGAATGAGTGCATCTCTGGAACTCGAAAGCCTCCATGCAATCTAAACGACAAGTTTCTCAATTTGAAATCTTTCCTTGTAAGCACCTGCATCTCGTCCTTGTTCAAGCTGAGTGAGCAAACTCCCTTCAAATTACTCAAGACATTCGGGGTCTCCTTTAAAATCTCAAATATGTCATGTCGATACGAGCAAAGTTTGCACTGCAAATCCTCCAGATTTCGACTGCTGACGATAAGCTGTCGGAACAAGATTTTATCCACAGATCTGTACGTGTTCAGTTTCCCCGTGAGTGTCCTCAGTTTTGGAAATGATGTCTTCTCAGCCTCGCCTCGTTTGAAGCCAGAACAGTCTTCAGAAATGCAGCTTGGACATGTTTCGATGTTCAAACATTGTAAATGAGAAGATACTGAGCAGAGAAGGTTCCAGACAATTCGCGTGTCCGAAGTACAGAATTTCAGATTAAGTGCAGAAATCTTCGTCCCTTTATCTAATAATTTCTCAAGGAAGGAGCTAACAGTATTCCACGTTATTGTTCGCCGATTTGATTCGCATTCTTCACTATTGCTCGGGATATCAATGTGATACCATAAATACAATCTCAATTGAACTCCTCCACTTCGATAGATTACATTTTGGAGGGAGTGAAAATTGTTGAAGTTGAGAGATTGTAGGACTGACTCATTAATGAGGAATTCCTTCGCCTTCAGTTCATTGACAGCTAGCACCCCTTTCCTAATCAGCAATTTTTGCCCGTGCTCACACCATTTTTTACAGACTAAACTCGCCGATTTTAAATCCCCAAGATCCAGGCTTGATAAGACATGAACTAGAACCTGAAAATAAAAGTTGAAAGTGAGTTTTTAGTATCCGAGAATAAGTCAGAAAACGAGTTTCGTTCAATTACTTAGAAATGCATAAATAGTGCACACAAAGCTTACATGATCAATATCCAGCAGGGGATGAAGGGAACTCATGGAATCCATACCTAATTCCCTCCCTGGTGCCTGGAATGCGTACGATGCCACCCACGAACTTGTCCTAATTTTGTGGGAGTATTAATTTTTATGATATGTGATTTCCTGTCACCCGGTGACAGTTGCAGGTTACCGGCCGGTGTGGGTGCATATTAAGAATTCAATTCCAGCACAGTTTACATATGAGAGGCACTGTTGTGTTGTGTGTGCGCATTTTATGAGCTGCCGTGATTCAGGTAAAGCAGCATTTTGTGCTACGAACAAATGTTATGTTAGTGTTTTAATGTTAAAAGTAAGTCACTTCTGGATTTTCAAAAAAATAATCCCAAAAAATGAATTGCTAGTTGTGTTTTTGTGTTTAATGCAACATCAATGAGAGACAATGTGTTTATTTTGTTGCACAATTTTTGCGCAGGAATGTGACGGAGAGAGTGGCTATATACAATTGTTATATGTGCGATGAGATGAGAAATATAAAATACATGTGAAACCCGCTGGAACACACGACGGCACATACGATCTTCCTCTGTGTGCATACGGTGCATCATATATACACACGGTTCACACTTTCTCTTTGTCTATCCAAACCAAACAACGAATATGTGATTGAATGGAGCATCCTGCAAATTGGAGCAAAATGTCTGAATATTTTATAATATCTAATCTTGGATCTATCAAATTTTAAAATTTACTCAAAGGTAATTATTATAGTTTATTTGTTTGTTTTTACTCGTTCAACCACAGATTGTGCTCGAAATAAACATCCTGCATTACGATCTTTACAATCTGCCTTAATATGGCCCTTACTGAAATTTATTACGCTGAATTTAATTTAATTAATCATGGTTTACCTGTAATAATTTCGTTTACTTAAATTATACTTTGACTTGCATATTATACGTGGTTTAAATACTATCAGCAGTGTAGACGGGGGCTTGCGACACAAATTCTGTACTTCTCAATCGTTTTATGATACCGCCGAAATACGCTCACAGTCTTCAGATCTGCTAATTCCAAATTGAATATTTTCCTCTAAAATAAATTTTTTATAAGTCTTACAACATTAACGAAAATGAGATTATAACGTGTCGCGTTAATAAATTATGCATTAGTTTGCTTGCAAATCAACTTACAAGTTCCATTTTCAAAGGATCCAGTTCCGTATTCCTATTCAGCGGTAACGATGTGTCTGCACTTTAAGTGGAATCCATTATCCAAAACTTGAACTCGTAATGAGTAAATGATTTCATTTCTCCAACCTTATTTATTGATCACTTTATTGAGTACTTATTCCTAAATTATTGCCACCTAAATATTATGCTAGATGAGTGATTCGATAAAAGCGAGGAAGTACAATAAGAATGAATATAATGGTGGAATGCCCCGTTAAATTAGGGAGGCGTATTATTAAGACGTAGAAATTTATTTAACAGTTTTGGAGCAGCATTACATGTTAACTTATAATCAAAGAGCTCATCTTCGTCAAAGCTATTACAGAGTTTAAATAAGAAAAAATACAAAAGAAAAGTTGAGGTGACATATGGAAGATACAATTCACGTTCAAGAAATGATATTATTGAAAAAAGAAGGTTCTTTCCGGTATTGATCAATTATTTGATTAAATTGACACGGTTTTAACTTGAACGGCTAAAGAAATCCTACCTATGTAGCTATGTGCTCATTTTAAATCAATGCCAATGGGTATTATAAAAATAAATTGATCCCTTTTTTCAGATTATTTGCAATACAGAGGAGAGAGGATCAATTAGCACCATAAAACCTGGATAGCATAAAGTGAAATAAATGCTCCACCGTGCATAACACCATGATTTTGAGACAAAGAAAATGACGTCCCTTAGATAAAATTAGTTGACAATTAGATGAAAGGCAGCAACATATAGAAACTCCAGGAAAAGTAGAAAAATTCGTACCTTGCTTCATCAATTTGCTTGCAAATTAAAAAGCTTAATTTGCATTCATCTAGTGTCCACCAATGCAAAAAAAGAAACGATTTCATTCTTGTGTAGATATACGGCTGGTGGTGGATATCTGTTGCTCAAATCGATGTGCTAGTAACGCTCAATTGGAAATTGTCTTTTCTTATTCACCTAAGATCCAGTTCCGAACGTGAAACAACAATGCTGATGGAGGGATGTGCTTTTCTACCTGATGGATTCAGATTTCTTTGTTCATTTCGTGCAACAGATGAACAAGTGTGCAAGAAACGAGAGGATCAAAAGTGACAAAAAATTGCCCGTGAATGAGATCATCGTAGGTAGAAAAGCACATTATGCGTGTGTTTATCTTCATTGCCAAACTAACAAAATCGTAAGTATTCTCATCATCCCCGTTCCCCGATCGCTCTTCTTTCAGAGTAAAATATTCCACCACATCATCATCAATTCTGCGTAAAATCTCTTATCCCATCTATTATTTATTATATCGATAGGGAATTTTGAATGTGTGTAACATGACACATGCGAAATAGTGAAGTAGATATGCACATACATTTCATACAGCGTTTGCAAGTCGAGAAGGCAATGACGAGTAACTGATTATGAGTTTGAGTGAGTGCATGGATTTTCTGGTCAGCGAGTCCCAGTTTTTGACTCACTGCAACAACTTGTGTGTGCCAAGTGTGCAAAAGTGCACTCTGTAAAAAATGTGGTCAAGATTACTCGTTTTTAGGGTAGGCTTCGACTATCTGCATAAAAATGTGTATATTATGAATCTCTGTAATTTGTAGTAAACCATATTCCATACTTAATTGTGACTTGTGTCTTTCTTGGTCATCCTTTACACAAGAGCAAACATACACAAAAGGAATATATCAAGTGGACAACACAGAAATGGCAACAAAAAATGTTCGCTTCAATGCTTTACATTATCTCAATCTCGAAAAAAGTTTAAATAAATTTCACACAGCGACAATTGTCCATCTTGGACGGACAGCTTTTTTGAGATTTTTTGTGTAAATCCCAAAGAAGAAAACTCATCCTTCTTCTAGAAGACAAGCAAGCGTCAAGCTTCCATCCAAATCCAGTCAAGATATATATTCCTAATCCCAAACTCATCCGAACAAAATGCCGAAGAAGAAGCCAAAGCCCAGAGAAGAGAGATACACGCTTTGTATATGTATTTCACTTTGTCAGCTTATGCAAGACAAATAGGATGGATAAAAAGGAACAAGACAAGGAGGATATGATATTTTTGTGTGATGCGTTCTGTTGATGTTGATGATGATGACGACGAAGAGATCTGCCTAAAGCATTACACTGCTCATGGCATGACTTTAATGGCAAAGGCCAACCTAAAAAGCACTCCACAACTCGCATACATAAAAGTTCCCTTTCTGTAATACTGTGTCCATGTCCACATATACCCAAACCCTATTCCAAAGCAGACACGGTCTCTCGTCTTGATGCTTTTTCATGCTTTGTGGAACCGTGGCTATGTATGTTACACGATATGAGCCAAGCTGAAAAAATGTATTCAAGATGCTTATGTCGTCTCTCTCTCTCTCTCTCTCTCTAGACATTTATGTAACATAGAATATCATTATCATCCTTATCCACACAAAAAGTTTTTTTATATTATTTTCTGGCTTGTTCCACACAAGGCAAAGCCAGCAGAATACCATATCACGTCAGAAGAGAGTATACAGCAACAATTTTACTTTTACACAGAAATCAAGTTTATCACGCCAGCGTAGACATATATATGCATAGTATAATACACAGGGAAGAGGCATAACGATGTGATGACGATAATACCAATAGTATCTTGAGTATCGTCTCATAAAAATCCATTGGATAAAAAAGAGAAGCATAAAAAACGGAGAGCAAGTAGCAGGCCTGAAACAGAAAGACAAGGGACAGGACTACGACAAGAGCTCGATAGGGTAGAAGGAACTAGAGAAAAATGTGATGTAGAGATTTTATATTTATTACTCCTTTTATTTTAAGTTATAATTACTAAATAAACTCCACTTGTAGCACACGGCGCAGAGGGAGAGTTGACAAGTGAACTCACGTAAGTGCTAAAAAATTCTCCCAGGTATAAATCATTAATTAGTGATTGTGTACATGCTCACACAAAAAAGAGTTTTGAAGCGATTGGAAGGTTAAGACAAGACACAATTCTCTGAAGAGTAAGACAACAAGAAGAAGGGCATACATTCTTAATGTGCATAAGTTGAAGGCTGTGAATTTTACGACAACTTTACGCATCATTAACAACAGATTGATGATTGGTGCGAACACACATTGTGCTTAATCTATGTCAAAATGCATTAACTCAAAAAATATTTGAGAGAAAGAGTATTTTTTCCGAAAATCTTGAAACTAGTTTAAGTTTTATATGACTTTTGGACCGTGGCTAATAAACGTAGAACTGTTTTAAATGGCTTTTATGGCCCGTTTATAGGTTCAAAGGAGGATTTACGAATGTCTGGAAAATCTTGGATGCAAGTGTGAATTATAGAGGATTTAAAACTTAGAAGTAAAAGTTGAGGTTTAAATGAGAAACTGGTGCATATTACATTTGAACAGCCTCTTCACAACAGCTAAAAAATGTTCTCCAGGAAAACGGAAACAAACCACCAATAACCATTAGTTTGTTTTTTTCCGTGAAGTTCACACTTTCGCAACTTGTCTACGTAAACAAGATATAATTTTGTAGCATGTAGCCTTTCGTCTATTGTGTCTTAAGAAAAGAACACTACATTCAGCATTTGAATGTCTGATACCGAGAGTCTTGACCAATGATCGTAATCACAATCACAATTCTTAGGATTGCACGTCAAAGATACAGCGACAAGTTTGATATGACGGTTTCGGATGACGCATATATGAATTGAGTAAACGTGGTGTGACACCACTGGTGTCATTGTCTTCGAAAAATATTTATTTTTGTATGCTTAAATTTGTACTTTACGTTTCAGAATTAACTGATTCGACCAAGGGATTGAAAAGCATATTTTCAGCCTTTGGACTTGGACTCTTTCTGGAGATTTCATTTCCTGGAACAGGAAACTGAGCAGGATCTTAAGACTCTCCTGTTTCCTTCTCTCGATCTTTTAATTTGTGATTGTGAGAGGGGGATTTTGTGTGGAAATTGTGTGATTGTAAATTGAAAAAGTGTTCGGAAGTGTTGCCGCCCGCACGCGAATCGTGACTTTTTTGTGTGACAACAGTTCAGTGATTACAATTACAACTGGAGACATATTCATCATATGAGTAATGAGTAATTACTCCAAATATATCTCATTCCAGTGTCCAACTTCCAAAGATAAGTGAGAATTTACTATCGATGCACTCGTTGAAAGCGGTTAAAGGAGAGCAGCAGCACCAGGAAACTACGAATTTTTGTTCATTGCAATACTTTGTACAACGAATTCCCCGTGGGAGTTGAGGAGAATAGAAAGATTATACCACCGTTTCGTGGCCATTTTTAGCCTAGTTTTCGTTGGAAGAGAAGACTGATATTTAGAAATTGGGAGACTCATTTGGAACAAAAGTAACTGAAGGAGTGTGTGCTAAGAAGCCATAATGGAAGCTATAGCGAAGCACGATTTCGCTGCGACTGCAGAGGACGAGCTGAGTTTCAGACGGGGACAAATTTTGAAGGTAAAAATGTCTTGCGAGACATTTGTGTTTGTGTTTTATTTAACTTTCTCCGCTTACTTTAAACTAAGGTAGGATAGGAATTCATCAGTTTTACCCATGCAATGCAATGCAAACGTCACACGAAAATCTATGTCCATTAAGGAGGAAGCATGATATAATGGGTCATTGTCATTTGTCATTAGTCTCAAAAGAAGCTGCCCTTTAGAATAATATTGTGGTTTCTCTTCCAATTCGTGCTACTTTCCGGACAAAAGTAGACCTACTAACATGATATGCTGCTTTCACCCGAAAGTGTTTTCCGCTCGAGCTTACTAAGCTTAATGGAATGTCATTAAGAGATAATTACGAGAATGACACAACGAGTTTTGGTGTTATTGATGATTACGAACATGTCTGTCATTAGCCCAGAACAGAACATACAATTATTTTTTGTTTACTTAACGTGGGCGGGTGAGTGAAATCAACAATTACAATAAACTAAATATAATTATGTATTGCGTAGCTCTGCAAATCATAATTAGTATGATAAACTCGCAAAAGTAGCAAGTGATACATACTTATATAAGCAGCATTCCATCAGGTAGTATACTTTTTTTATTTTATGCAACTTGAGACACAATACATCGTGTTAACCTTTTTTAATTCTCAACAGACTATGTAGTTGTGTACTTTACTTTTTTGTTACTCATTTCGCATCGAATCTTGTATCGGTATCGTACACACTGTATAGATTTTACACAAATGGAATCTTGCCAAGTGCCATCCTGAACGAAGGATAAACATTTTACCGGCGAAAATGAAAGCCGGCATATAAAAATACGAATGCGAATCGAGTGAATCTCCTTTCTTCAAGCAGCTCATCTATACCTTTTATCCGCATATATATTTTATGCGTGCGTACGTGAAGAAAAGAGACAGGGAAAGAATGGGTTATTGGGAAGAGGAGCTCAGAGCAGACTGAGCAGAGCATCGTCCATAAACCCATCTCTCGGGAAAGTCTGCTTCTCTGGTTTCGCTTGGACTCTTTGGAAAAGACTGCGGAAGTCGGGGAGTGCAGAATATGTGTGAAGCATGTTTGCGCCAATGTACTTACACATGTTCCATGTTCCTTTGGAGGAGGAAAGCAAAGATGAAGCTCATTTTCCTTTTCGCAAGTTTCGTAAATCTGCTTGCTCCGATGATAAGCTCTTATGCACACCACTGATTATCATCAATGCGAAATACAAATGTTTCTAGCATTTTTGTGACTTGTGACTGATGTCGGATATATTTTCCGAAGAACTCTTTCGTCTAAGCTTCAGGGTTTGATGGGCGAGGTTCATGGTTCATTCAACTTGCCAGTTTCCGTAATATACACACACAGCGCGACAGAGAGAAAGAGTGTGCATAACTCCCATTATTGGAATTAGGAGGTTTGGCACATATTCATGCATATATGCTTGTGGGATACTCAAATGTGTGGCACTAATCCGCATGTTTATTTTTTCGCGAATGGCTTTTGTCCGGGGATTTTTGTGTACATGCAGGAGTCAAGATGATATACGAGCTTCGACGCGATCCTCCTTTCAGTCACGTAAACCTTTACCTTTCATAACGTAACGGTTTTCTTTATTCTCTTTGGCATCCTAAAATATACATCCTAAAAAGTTTGCGAATGTATTATGGGAAAATATGTGTGCTTACTTTAACAAGCTAATTTCGTCTTTCTCTCGTGTGACTGAGAAATACTGTGATGATGATGATAATACGCGCAAGTCCATTTCGTCATTGCGCATTTGGTTAGACCCACGTACGTGTACTACATGACGATGTCATGTTTTCATCATAATCACAACACTCGTAAACACTCATCTTTAACGCACATTGAAAATATGTGAAAGATATAACTTTATGTCTTCATTTCGGATAGCAAATCAATATGGACAAATTTTGGGATTTTTGTTCGGTGCACATTATGTTGTACGTACGTTATACTTCGGTTGTTGCAAATCATATATGGTTTACAATAGTTTACATACGTAACGCATCCAGTGGCATAATCAATTCTGACACTTGACCGTGATGATTTGATTGGAACCGGAATCATTGATAAATTCGTACATGATTTACTGTCATATTCAATATTGATCCAAATCAATCTCTGCATATTCCCATTGATTATTGAGTTGCTTTCCGACCGTTTGATATTATATCAAAATATATTAGAACAAAAGCAAAACGTGATCGCGAAAAAAGTCTAATTATGAGATCCAAGCGAGAACAAGAGAAAATAAAGGATTGTTGAAAATTGAAGAGAGATGTCAAATTGTCTTTCCCAAAATATGTCATGCCTTCTTGCATTCGAAACCACAACCACATTTTTTATGCTCACCTTCGACTTGAACGAGAATGCTGAATGGTGAATTCGCATCAGCCAGAATGCACATGAGAAAATGTAAAATAGAAAGTGTTCGATGTTCCCTTGTGTAAAATGAATATTTAAGGCACAAATACTACACTACAAGATGCTTTCACGTTATACTTACAAGCTTTTCTTTTGTTATCCTCAGGTATTAAATATGGAAGATGATGCAAATTGGTTTAGAGCTGAACTAGATGGGCGAGAAGGGTTGATACCTTCGAATTATATAGAAATGAGATCACATTCGTGGTAAGTTTACTTTACCTTTACCCTTTTACGCTTTTCCTTCAAAGTTTTAGGAAATTTTTGCGAAAACTTTTTTGTGTTTGTGACAGGTATCGCGGTCGCATTACGAGGGCGGAGACGGAAAAGTTTCTTTCCGACAAACCTGACGGCTCATTTTTGATCCGAGTGTCGGAGTCTAGCCCTGGAGATTTTTCTCTTTCCGTCAAGTATGTCAAAAATGCTAATCGAATTTTTATTTTGCAAAAGTTTTTGTTTGTTATAAATTATTAACTGTGAGATTAGTGAGATCCTTAATTGCTCTCCACTTTCTCCAGGTGTCCTGACGGTGTCCAACACTTCAAAGTTCTCAGAGACGCTGCAGGCAAGTTTTTCCTCTGGGTGGTCAGATTTAACTCGCTTAACGAATTGGTGGAATATCATAGAACATCCAGTGTATCTCGTTCTCAAGATGTTAAATTGAGGGACCTTCTACCCGAGGTAAGCTGTGATACTATTGATACTGTGAGTTGAAAAACTTTTTACTCATTCTCAACTCAACTAATTTTTCTTCTCAAACAACATTTTATGTATGCTTACTTCTTGCTACATCTCACTCAGCACAATCTTTCTATCCAACTATAATTTTTTGATTTGTTGTATATGTTTTAGTATGTCAAAGCCCTGTACGACTTCACACCTCAAGAACCTGGAGAGTTAGAATTCAGAAGAGGCGATATTATCACAGGTAAAAAATAGAGCAAAAAGAAACCTACTTAATATTCAATTTTATTCATCTTTTCGTCATATCCTTCTTGCACAAGAACTGGGATCTCTCACTCTCTTCCCATATATTTTAGTTAGTCATACATCCAAATCCAACCTTTACTTTTTCCCAAGTTATTTTAGAGAGAAAAGTTCAAACGCTCAATGTAGCATCCTCATCCTTTCGTCGTCATCAATTCATCATACATATCTTTTTCTCCTTAAAACTGTATGTATTGAATTTTCCCTTGTAACTCCACGCAATCTCCTACAAATTTGTTCTCTTTCTTTTGTAGTGACGGACCATTCTGATGAAAACTGGTGGACAGGAGTTCTTGGAAGTAGGCGAGGACAGTTTCCTGCTACATATGTTTCTGCACACAACCCATGATTTTAACGAAGCTATCAATTTTTGTAATACAAATAATAAAATGCTACACACAAAATGTACCGACATTTTCTTCTTCTTCTCGCTACGAGTTAGCCAGAGATATTTGCAATATAGTGTTTTTAGAATCAAAGTCTTATGTATATCATCATCGTTGTACACAGATATTACATACTTACAATTTATATATGTACATTCTTTGCGGTCAGGACAAGAGGAGATAGAAGCAAAAATGCAAGAGAGATAAATAAACTATACTAAACTAAATACTTCTCCGTATGTTAGTGTTTGAGGCAAAAGTGTTGCAAGCTTAAACTATTATGAAGAAAAAACTCGCATCATCGCCTGGCAAAAAAATGTTATATTAATTATGAAAATACAATAGTAAATATTTGTGTACGAAGGGGTAAAAATCAATTGTGAGAGTTTTAATGCGTGATCAAATGTTAAAGTTAGCGAAGGAGAAAATGAGAGAGAAGGAATGTTTTTTATCAAATAACTTGAATTACACTACACTCGTGAGAAACTAGCAATTTTAAATACTATAAAATAGTGTTAATAAACATCAATCTCTTCACCGTGTTATCCTATGAAAAAACCAAGTTTTTTTGTGTTTTGCTACGACAAATAAACATTTTGTTGTAATTTCTGCATCATCGAATTTCAATGTTAAACGATATTGTTAACTATATTTAAGCCGATTTTAGTAAGATTGAGAAAAAAGAAGATGAGTGGACGAACAACCTTTTTGTTATGGAATATGACATATAAAAGATGATGAATTGAAATTATGAGTATCGTTTTTATTTTATTAAGCGTATTACCAGTATAATAATTAATTAATTAAATTCATCACTCTGTTTGCTCCATTATACTGCCTTAACTATTATATCTTGTCGCTGTAAAAAGCAAAATAATACATTCAATTTTATTCTTTTGTTCTCCGAGAGAGCGATGTGCAGTGATTTTTAATTAAAAAAGGATCCTGTCTTTAAAATATAATTCCTGAAGAAATAAAATTTTAAGGCACACACAAACACAATATTTACTACTTCACTTTTAGGTATTTATATTTTAATCAAAGAATGTTTGTAAAGGGAACTCTTCAATTTCATACAACAATTGTATTGTATTTGTATTTTTTGTAAGAAAACATGTAACTTCTGCTTCCTCAATCAAATCAAAATGGGAGATGAATTTCGAACGGAGAATTATAGAAATCAGGGAGATGTGTTGTACAGGGGACACCGCAAGAATGTGTGTTATTCTTAATTTAAGTTATGTAATTAAGATGGAAAAGTCTTAACTCTGCAAGTAAACTTGTGTAGATTTTAAACGAAAGTTTAGCTTTTGCTAACTTGACTTGTTTCCTAAGCTTGACTTTAACATTGATTTTATTTTAACAGAGGTTGTGTTAATCATGTTCTGCCATCTTTAAACCCCTTTTTTCTTGATCAATTAATTTTTAGGAAAAAAGCGAGAGAACCCTTTTAGATACGAGCTTGTAACAATTATCCCCTTCGTTAGTTTTATCCGGAGATAATGCGGTGTATGCTTTATATCTTTAGCGAATAGAGTGAAAAGAAATATGAACAAAGGGATACAAATTTTAGAGTTGAGATAATATATCATCTTGCGTCACATTTCAATCTTTAACGTTGAAGATAATTGCCTGGGCTAATCAGTTTTAAATTACTAAGATTTTTGATGTACTATTTAAAAACGAAGGCACGAAAACACTGGTTTTTTGTATGTGCCAACGAAGCGTATATGCGTGCGTGAGAAACATTACATTGAATAAAAATGTAATCTCTGTTTCTGTATCTTTGAAACGTATAAATGAACTTGAGTATTCGTTAATTTATTCCGATCATGATCATAATTAAATGCATATTAAATTAGCTCAATTCAGTTCTGACGGCTCTAAATCGAATGCAAGAAGGACGACGCTCTGATCTGACGATGAGATGAACAAAGTGCTCTCTAGTCTGGCGTGAAACGTGCTTTGCAAAGTCAGCTCCACGTACATGGTGTTCGGAGGAGTCATAGAGTTGACTAACACCCCACAGGAACTGAACTGAACTGAATGGTGAATGCATTTCTCCATATCCACACTCCGCACCACATGCTTTCACATGTGAGCTTGTGTAAATGCATCTTTTGCATTAATCTTGTGGATTTGTTTTTAAATTATAATTGAATATGCAAGCATAATTAAGTATTGTTCAGCTGTTAAATACAACAATACAAATATTAGTTGGATTAGTAGGCGTAGAGTATTGTTTTCGGGTGTTTTGAAGATTTAATAAATATGCGATTTCACTGACTGATTGGTCTGAGACTAGACACGGTGAGATTGTTTATCAACAAAATATTTTGTGAGCGCCACATGCTGACAGTTATATTCAGCAGTTAGCGATTAGCTAGTTTAAAGTTGTAGAAAAATAAAATTTAGTATACAAACGTGCACTTAGCAAAACGTAAATACCATCATTAAATATGCCGAAATCTAAGCGAGATAAGAAAGGTAAGATTTTATCACTGTTGCACTGTTTGATCATTACGCGCAGTAAAGCATTTTACATTTCAAAGATTCTTGTTTAAATTGGTCATCGGAGCTCTGTGGATCCTAGTTGGTCCCGTGGAAGTTCCAAGATTCCAAGTTCAATCGAAGGTTGAAGGTAATTTGTGGTTGTTCGTTTTTCAGTTTCCCTTACAAAAACTTCCAAGCATGGAATGGAATGGAAGAAGAAACTGGTGAAGGAAGTCCAAGAGTCTGCTCAGGAACATGATTCGATATTCGTCTTTCGTGCCATCAACATGAGGATATCCGCTCTCAACGAGCTCCGGAAAAAGTTCAGGGATAGTCGCATATTTTTAGGTAAAAATAAGGTTGTAGCTCTCGCCCTGGGGAAAGGACCAGAATCAGAAACATTTCAGGACGTTCATAAAATTTCGCAAAGATTGCAGGTGAGTTTTTATTTTTCAAAAAATTGTCAATGTCAGTTGAATAGGTGAGCCTGAGACAGTGAGACGTAAGTATTTTGTCAACTATTAATAAATTTCAGGGAGACTGTGGGTTGGTGTTTACTAGTAGACCGGAGGCCGAAGTATTGGAAATGTTTGAATCCTTCTGTGAAAAGGACTACGCACGAGGTGGTGCCCAAGCTACAGAAACTATCGAGCTACAGGAAGGACCACTGGAACAATTCGCACATTCTCTTGAACCTCATTTGCGATCCTTAGGAATGCCTACTGCGTTAAAAAAAGGTGTTGTTACGCTGATTAAAAACTACACCGTGTGCAAAAAGGGTCAAATTTTGACTCCAGAACAAGCGAGAATACTGGTAAGCTGAGATTTACGTTGCAGCTTTTTTCAAACGAAGTATTAGTTACTAGTTGGCCATAATCTTAATAATGCTTGAATGTTTTCTGTAGAAACTCCTCGACATAAAAATGGCCGAGTTCCGAATAATTGCCGACAGCGTGTGGACAAAACCTGACCATTACAGGCTTCTCTTGCAGCTGAATATTAGTGGGTCAGAAGAAGAGGAGATTGACGAGGATGAGCAGGAAACAATCGTGGAAGAAGAAATGGAGGACGATGACGATGGTGATGACGACGATGAATAAAATTTACTGTTTTTGTTTTTCATTATTATCAAATATGCTTACATGTTTAGAAAACGGTTAAATCTTCGCATCATTTACACAAATTTTACTACCAATAAAATTCAGATTTTATTCAGATTTTTTGGAATATTTGCACACATTGATATCAATTTGAATTAGCAGTTTTAAGCCTGGTTCTGTATCAATAGTGCTAGCTTAATTAACCGAGAAAACATGCTCATAATAACAACAATCAGAGATATAACAAAAAATACGTGATGTGCATAAAAACTAAACTTTAATTTTATTAGTTCATACACCAATAGACCTGTAGTTAACTTTTAGACACTATATTCAGTGTTTTACCTTCCGGTGAACTGCAATGCAATACGAATGAAAAAATTATATAACTTACTAAATTACATAGCATAGCAGTTACTGTCACTGTATAACATACCACACACGACGATTTCTCTATTTGATACACATTACTTGGTAAGTTTATAGGGGTCACGGTCACAGTTTATGAGAGTACAACTATCTGAAATCCTCTTCGCATCTTTCTTACACATTTACCCAAACACTACACTTATTTATAATTATTGTTACATGAAAAAGACTAGCCTAAGTTCTCTGTTTAGCAATTTCAGTGTTTATATTCTGGTTAGTTTGAGAGTTGAGAAATATGTAGGAAATATCATATCATCATCAGTTACAAGGTGAACATAGTATATCCTTTTTATGTAAAAGTTTGATTTATGGATTTCACTTTCACTTGAGAAAATTGGCTTTCATAAATAAATTCCACTTTTCCTATAATTTAGTTTAGTTGTATTTAACCTAGCTTCTTACTGTATTTCGAATGATGCAAGATACATTTACCTGGAATAATCTAATGAAAACCGACATACATGAGCTTATAGCATAGCACTATTCATGGAGGGTACTTGGAGGAAACTAAATTCTCACTAGATGCACATACCCAAAAGTCACAAGTCAGAATGAATCAGAACGTTCACTTCCCTGTCGCAGTTTTCTAGGAAGCTTTTTGAAACAACACATATTTGGGTGACTGATACATATTATTTTTCGCGAAACACTAATACTATTTAATTATACATCTAATACACTATCATTCCGATTTTTATACCAAGAATATCTCTCTAGTTTTTTCATAGTTTAAATGAAACTGACTTGTGAATTGAAGCTTTTCCGTTCTAAATAGTTTTTTTATATGACAAATGTGCACACATATCTTGGCGAGCGAGTGGACACATGCATATAAATCGTGTGGTATAACAGAGTTATTTCTTCGGTTTTGAAAGACAACCTGAACCTGTTGTCAGTGATATTGTGGTTATAATTATGTACCTTCCCCAAAGTTCCCTTTACATATTGGTAGTGTTTTTTTCTGACTAATGGCTTTTAACGTAAATAGTAGTATACTCCTTAATTAGTTATCAACCTCACCTCAAATACAGTAAATTCTGGCTGAAAACAGGATTATAGATTTATAACGTTTAAAAACTGAACACGTTCTTCAGATACAAAAAGTTTCGGACTACCTCAACATAAAGAAATCTGTTCTTTTTCTGGCAGATTCTCAGGGGCTTGATAAGTATTACTTGTGCAAAAAGAACGCATCTTTATGTAGAAGAGTCCGACTTTGGAGTTTTTTAAACTAAACAACAAAAACGTTTGTGGCAACAGTGGCACCAAAGCATACAACAATACAAACTTGGCAATGTTTTATATATTTGACTTCCCTCAGATATTATCTCACATCTCACTCACTTTAAATGCATTCATGGTAGTATCGATAACATAAGCTAAAAATATACTCGTATTAAAATTCTCAAAATCTGAAACCTGGTAATGGTGCTATTTGTTGGTGTGTCCATTTAAAACAACCTGCTCTAATGAAATTATCCTAAAAAATGCTCATTTAATCAGCATGCTTGAATGTTTTTACACTTCGATAACCGTCTGAATTAAATATTTCACGATAGTATATACCAGCTAGGAACATATTTTTTGAATGTTGAGTGGAGCACTTCCAGCAGCAGCCGACATGATAAAAAATCAGTGAAAATGCGACTCATCAACTGATTTGAATATATTTTGACCTGGTCCTGCCTTGTTGCCTTCCTGCTACAATAAAAAACTTAATCAACTGTGTTTGGCTAACTGACAATGTGATTTACAATCTTTTGAGTTAAATAAATTACGAAGTAGAAAACAAACGAGGCAACACAAACTTAATTAACATTCACGGAAAAAAATCTTGTTATAACCATTGTACCGGAGTGTGTGATCCTAATGAACTTCGTACATAGAAGACCTCTACAAAAACTAGTTTGTATGTTGACTTTCGGAAAATTTTACAATATTTTTGAATGTAGTTTTTTCTGTTTTTCGGGAGGTTCCATTTTTACAGGGGGTGTATTCAAAAAGTTTCGTTTATTATATAGTACACAACTCTCCTATATAATTCTTTTGCTAAACCACCGATGCATTTAACTAGCGAACGAACGTACCGTTTTTGGGGGGATTAGTGCACTACTAAATGACCGCGGAGAGTGGTCATAATGTCTGATTGTCTCCACGTGCTCATTTGTCCACTATATCTCCCCATCTAAACGTCCTTTCCATTTAAGCTATCACCATATTTAGCTTCCTACGCAGACATCAGTAAAAGCCTACACCAACACCTGAAAAAATGCTTATTTCGTAAGAAGCCCTTTCTTTTTTCCTTTACACCAATTGGCTAGGTTAATTTGTAAACTTATGTGTGACATACACAAAAAAGTCAACATAGCTGATTTGGATTTTTTTCTTGAGATAGAAAGCACTAATTAACACCGTTGTCGAAGATCATTGAATCGCGGCGGATGCACACACGTATATACAGATGAAGTCGGCTTGAAATGCATTGTTCCTAACCCGAACGAGAGCATCAAGCGAAATACATGACTTTTTTGGTGTCAGCATGCACTTGAATGGCTCTAGCCATTGCGCCCGGTGTTCGGTCATCACTGGCTCCGCTCTGGTGCGAACCTTCCCCGCTGTCATGCTCCTTTTCTACCAAGTGATATCTTGCTCGGAAGGCGACAAGGTGTGCATAGTAAGCGGGAGCTGGAATGGAAACACTTCTCGTGCAGCGAACGTACGTGTGGCAAAGCTGATACGTTAGACACTGAAGCTCGTCAGCGTCAAAGTGGTTGTCATCCCAGAGAACGTGGTAGTGAGATGGACGACTCGTTCCCTGAACAAATTCAAATTATTCACAATTAAATCTCCGCAGCGTAATTAAAGCTAGAAGATGAAAGATGACTAACAGCAAAATCGTCTATTGTTCTCACCTGAATACCCTGATGGGAACACAAGTAGAAATCAAACTCAGTTGGGTGGGTGATGCCCACGTCAACAGTCGTACCAGCAGGAATATTCCCGGACTTTCCTGACTGCTCCTTCTTGTCAGCACAAAAGAGACGGGTATGATGTCGCTTTTGGACCACTATGAACGTAATTCCTGGTTTGTAATCTGCCTCCAGCTTAATGCATGCTTCACGGATCGAGGTCAACTCATGCTGTAGAACCTGCAGTGGTTGAAAAAAAGAAAATGTAAATTACCTTAATGAGCAAGCCTCGTTAAGTAGGTCAACACTACTCAACCAAAATGTATGTAAAACATAAATTGATGCTTACTTGGAGAAATTGTCCTTCAGAGACACCATCTCGGTATAAAATGATTCTGTGCGGTTTGTAGCCTCCAGTGCTCTTGTAGAACATGATGAGAAGTTCGCGAACCATGGAGGACAACTCTTGAATGATTTCTTGGCGGTGTTGCTGTACTCGAACGGTTGCGGAATATCGTGATGGATGAGCATCCATTGAGCCTACTACCGCGGCTATGGATGGCTTCTTACTGTCACCTGCAGGTGGGTGAGTAACGTCCGCCCCCAGGAAGACCACAGGTTCATTGAACACCTTCAAATGAGAGAAAAGTAGACAAGTTAGTATTGACCAGTACAACTTTTAATAATTAATTTTTTTCAATTTTTTGTATATATAAACTGATCATAAGTATTCTTACCTTTGGTCGAATGCTTGGAACCAAAATGGAATTAATCCCGCCCAACTTGACGTTAATCTTCAGGCAAAGATTCGAAAGTGTTTGTGGAGAAGTTTTATTGACATTTTTTGCTTGAACACACTGCGTGGCCATGCCTAACACTGTGTCTCCGACTCGTTTCACCTCCGCGTAGACAGGAGTTTTCCCAGGGAGAACCACAACCACCAACTGAAGTCCTTGAAATGTTGACTTCAGGTACTTGAACATAGGTTCCACTTGGTCAGGTCCGGTGGCGTACTTGCAAAAACAGGGTTGGCCAATGATTGGCATTCCAGCGTCGTTACTGATCTTCTGCAGCTGTTGGGTGAACTGGCGGAGGGCATCCTCTCGAACGGTCCTTTGAGGAGCGAAACAAGCAATTGCCCAAACCCGGATCTCCACTCCAGTGAAAAACTGCTTCCCTCTCATGTCCCATACTCCTTGGTTTGGCAATGCTTGTTGCTTGGTCTGCAACGTCGACTTAAAGTTAACTTTGGTAACTGGAAAACAGGAGAGGAATAATGCGTGAAAGCGAATAAACTTTATTGCGACTTACTCGGCCACCATACTGCAATTTCGGGGGAGGAAGAACTCGGCCCCGAACTTCCATCATCGAATTGCTAATTGTTAGACCAAACTCCTGCACATAGGGATCGTTGTTGAAATCCGCTTTGTGTACTAAATTGTTGATTTCTCGCTCCCTATCTGGTGCAGATCTGGCTGTTGCTTTAATCATTGTGGATGTTTGCATATCCGTTAGCTTCTTTATACACCTCTGGCCAGCGACAATGTTACAGACCTAAAACAAAATAACAAATCCTCCATTAGTACAACATTCAAATTCACAAAAAATAAAAACATTTTCAATGGAAACTTCTGGTTGAAGCTCACCTCTAATGGTAGGTAGGTGTGTTTATGTTCCTGGCCGACTTGGAGACATGGTAAATTGGGATACCGAAGCTTCATCTTATATTTGTCCAAAAAGTACTTCGCCACAGTGCATTCTACCGTTTGGCCGTTTTCAAGCTGCAGGGGAAAGCTTTGCATTTGAGCTGGACGACGGGTGACATTGCAAACTCGGTATTTCCTCTTCATGTTCCCACAATGCGTAATTTCAATCTTCAATCCCTTGATTTCCTTTGTAAATTTGACACGGTGAGAATCTGCCAATGGCTTCCGTTGATCGTTAATATCGCGGATATCCAAAACTTCACACATAAACTCAATAACTGGCTGAGCTTTGTAAAAAGCCGTTGCGGAAACTGTAACACGGAAAAGTTAAATTTTAAAAACAGTTTCAAGTGAAATTTAAATAATTAGCTTTGAAATTTTCTTACCATCAATATTGAGCATCATTTTCCATTGAGAAGGACGGACACTCTGATGAAAGCCAAACCACACTTCACGACCACCCCCGAGAGGATGATAGTATCCATCCGGGGACGAGAAGAAACTCCGCCCTACCGGCGTATATGTCATAGATGGCAAGTGTCGCATTACTACGTCGAGAGCCTGTAAAGTATACAAATACATACATTACATTAAACACTGTTACTAAATTAAAAAATGAAATTTTCTTTGTCCAAAGTCGTTATCAGAAAGACTAATCAAGAAATCATTTTGAATCAAGCGATAAAAATTGTTCATCATGTACAGCGACAGAGCAAGGCAAATGTAGCTTGGATATAGTAATGTGAGTGTACCTGAATAGCGTCGTATGGAATAGTGCGAGACCTTCCCTCCAGAGCCTCCTCCAAAGCGTACAGGGATACACGAGCAACCCATTTTATTTGAACACGGAAAACCCTATCCTTGCCCTCTCCGGGAAGAGTAACCTGGAAAAAAATTTGATTCATATTTTATAAATTTGGATCAAATAATCAAAATCACACAAAGTGACTAAAATTTACAAACCTCGAGATCAACACGGTCATTTCCAATTGGCAGTGGATCCCTTGTGTATAAATTAGATCTGCCGTCAAATACAGGTTTCAGAGTTCCGAAAATTTTCGAGTAGGCGTGAACCATCGTTTCTATAATTTCCCGATTTACTTTCCGGGGACATTTATCTGGCGATATACCAACATCGTAGTGGTGTATAAAACCTCTAGGCATAGTGATTTGGAAGTGATTAGCTTTAAGGATGATGGGACGTCCTTCATGGCCCAAGTTTGGACGTCTTGGGCATAGAAATACTACAAAAGTACAAAACCATAATTATATATGTTGGTTAGAAATAAATTATATCAAAATTTACAAATTTTTATTATTTGTTTACCTGGCATATCAGGGGACGTGGGTGGCTGTTGAAGGGGAGACGTAGTTTGCGCTGGCATCATAGCCATCGCACCAGGAGGACCCGCAATCGGAGGTACCGTCACTGGTGGGCCTGGAGGACCAGGCGGTCCCGGAGCTAAAAAATTATAAAAATAAAAATTTAATTACCACATCCAAGATAGCTACCGTTTGTAAGAGCTATTATATTTCAATACTCCTCCACTCCAATCTAGTCTAGCGCCCATCCTCAATACTCACCTCCACTGTCTACACATAAATAAAGACACTTGCACAAATTTGAAAATTATTAATATAATTAAATATTTTTTGAATAAATGTTTTACTTACCGACTGGAAACATGGTTTTTGGTTTTTTGAGAGCTTTCCTTCAACTACTCTACAACAAATCTACGATTCTAGTGAAACTTTGTAGTCTTCTTTCCTCGTCAAAGGAAGGAGACGCCTCAAATTCTTCTTCGCTCTAGCCCCCAAGGTGCAAGGTACTTCCTTTTGTCCCAATATTCCAAATATCCAAATCCCTACCTTATTTAGGCAAATTAGCGAGAGAAAAAAAATTAGTAAAGGAGAGTTTTATTTGGTGAAGCTGTTATTTCACTTTAATTTCTCCATTTCCGTTTTTTTGTACTCTCTTCTTCTTCGAAAGAAGGGGATAAAAAAAACTCGGCCAACTTTACACGGGGACGTACGTAACTACTTTGTAGCTTCTCCTCCTCTTCTCCTGAGCTGTGAGCTGAGTACAGGAATATTGGACGATGACGACAGAGAGAGAGAGACTTTAGATGTTTTAGAAATATAAATTTCTTCTTCTTCCACTCATCGAAAATACAGAGGGGGACGGGAGTATACTCCACTCCATAATATCACATCACTAGCATCCTATTTACTCTTTATATCTCCTAAAAGCTACGCGGTGGTGGTAAAAGGTGTATTGGTGGTGTGGTGGTCGCGAGGAGAGGATACCTCTACAAAATATCCTTTTAAAATACATACACAAAAACAGTATGTGAATGTGTGCATCATCCCCACAAAATAATGCTCACACAAGAAGGGAAGATGTACGCAGGTCCTCCTGTAATACACGAATACACATAAAAAGGCACCTCGCTCTGCAATGCTATATTCTACTGTTCTCTTCTTGAGTCTCCCTAAAGAATAATTTTATCCGTTTCCAACTTGAGCATACGGATGCAATACCATCAGAGACCATCACCAACAAGAGTGAGTACATATATACCCACCCAAAAAACCCAAGCCAACAACGAAGCGAAACCAAACCAACAACCCAAATCCGTATACGTAGACGACGGTTCTAAAAGGATGTGAGATGTGTGCTGGCTGTATGCTAGTGCTGAGGATGATGAGGGCTTCGTTTTTACCCAACTAAACTCCAACCTCCAATCCAACACGAAGAGCGACGGTATATAATATAGACATAGAGGCAGATGTTCACTCGTTCAAAGAGTTCAACAAAAAAAAGTAGGCATATAGAGTTGCTTGGTTGGTCTGGTCGATGGGATGTCATAATGTTGAATGTGTATGGAATCGTTGGAGTGGAGGATTGGAGGGGGAAACGCTACCATATACTCGCAATGCAATGCATAAAAGTAGCATAAAGTATCTTCGTTTATGTAGGTACGCAGAATCTGTACGTGTATTGCGTTCTATTCTACAAGAATATTATATTATGACGACGCGAAGTAAAGTGTACTCAATCTTATATACTCTGTTTTCTTTGTATTCACAGCATAGAGCATAGCGTGTGCAAGTGGAACTATATCATATCTCATATCGTCATATCACTCCTCATCCCCATTTACCATTGCATTGGCTTGCATTGTCACAGAGCAGAAAGAGAATGAAGAACAGCAGCTGCCGTGAACGAAGTTTTTATTTCATGTAGTTTTCGAAGAAAGCCTTATTCCACGGATTTCATAGCAATTTTAATGTGCTCGCTTGGCTCGGCTTAAGTTCTGAACTTTTGAGCACTTTTCTGGTGGAACAGTGCACTCTCTGCACTGTAGTAAAAGTGGCTGCCTCACAGACTAATATTTTGAGGCTTTTACTTTAGATTTAGATGTGTAATGTGTAATATGCATGCATATTATAGGTAGGAAAGGTTGTGTGTTCCGTGAAAATCGTCAATGCATAACTTCCTTTTCCTTTCTGCTACTAATTCCCCTGCACAGGTAAAAATACATATCGATGCAATGCAATAATGGGAATTGGGGGAGGCAGTGCATGCTTACATATGAAAATATGATGCTGTGATGCAACTGGTCATAGTCATATACGTATAAAAGCATTAGGTTGCATATACACAAAGAAACGAAGAAAAGATGTTTTCGTGGGCAAGAAAGAAAAGTGAAGCTTTCGTGTTCACTCTGTGAATGCAAAAAAATCCCCTTTTCTAAATGTATCCAGAGTTGTCTGGTGTTAGGTACCTCCTCCCGCTCGTGTCACAGGATCCAAGCAATATGGTGACGAAACCGTGCGCATAATAAAATGCGTGCAGGGATGAAAGTAGAGATGCGATTGTTCAAAATGGAGATGCAGCTCAAATATGTAACGATGGAAGATGCATAATGTACTATGCCTACTGCCTACATTTAAAACGAGATGAGGACGACACGATGTATACGATTATTTTAGAGAAATAGAACACAACAACAAAAGTATACATGTTATACATTAGATTTGGGGAGCGAGAGCTGGTGAGGATTTTCCATTGCGTGCATGATTGAATGTGTTTTGATGTGCGTTGCCATTATCCAGGACAAGAATCCATAATGAGAGAAAATGGCACGGGACGAGGTTAGAGTCCTCTCTTCTGTTCCTAGTATCTTCTCTCACTTGTAGAAGACAGATGAAAGAGGAGATCGAGACGAGGTTTTCGGTGTATGGGGAATTTTTTGTAAAATTTAATTGTGGAGGAGAGTCAGGAGATATTGATCAGCAAGGATTTTCTGTAACGAGTAAAAATGGAAGACAGTTTTGCTTGTTCGTGATATGATGGCAAACAAAGACGCACACCGCTCTGCTGGAGCCTTTGTGCGAACAAAACAAGTTGGTATATAACAAAGGATAGACATTAGATGTGCTAAAGTATGTCGCATTTTTATGAATATCTAGACCACGCCAGGACCCTTGTATCTTGTATTATAGAGTATCGCTTAGCCTCTCTGGATCATTTATTTTGTGCTTCATTCATGGTCCATAATATCCAATACCAGTACATATCAATCAAGATCAATATTAGCATCGACATCGATATGTTTATAAATGTCTGCATATTGTCTAAATCCGTCCGTAGTCCGCTTTCAAACTTCTTTCCATATCTTTTAGGAGTAAACTAATAGTATAATTGCATGTGTATCTACATAAATTGTATTCAAAATCTTGACACATATCCTGTTTCAGCCGGCCCAATAATATCGAAACTTGTCTCGAAAGAATTGAGGGAATCATCTTCGGTGCACAGTTGCACAACAGAGATTTTCAATGTTCCAAAGATTTAATGCTACAACCGCAACAGCCGTTCAGCATACATTATACTTATCACGCTTACACATACGCTCATTCATCCTATCTTACATCCTCATCACCAAATCCAGTGTGCACTTTATATGTTAGGCATTACAGTATATGCATTGCTCTGCACATGCACATCCGACCGTTCTCAAAACCGAACCAAAACTCGATGAAGTGAGTATATTGCACATAAGTCTAACTTTAAATGAAAATTATGAAGCGTGCAAGATTATCTGAAGCCTAAGGGGATGTTCGTAATTTCTTAAGAAAGTGCTCGTGTACCTTTTCCTCTTCAGGGTCGAATGTCGAATGCAATAACCTACATTATATGAAGAACTAGTTTCGAAGCAGCTCTCCTCGCGTCATTAGCCCAACTTTTAAACTTCCAATCCCAAATATTAAGCTTGTAGATATATTCAAAAGTGTATCAATTTGGTATGGGGTTCGTGTTCAGGATGATATACTTCCTGTACAGCTTACTTTTGTGCTTCACATTTGACAAAAAGAACAAATAAAAGCAACTCTAAATGATGCTTTTACATTTTCATACTTTACACAAATGCATTTTGGACCCATAACCAGGTGCAATGTTTACCTGTACCTGTCTTTAGTCAGTGTGCATTTAATCCATCGCATCTCTCGTCTGGTCAAGCAACTTTGCTCTTTTACTCTGATACTGAGAGCTGGGCTTTGCCTCAAAAGCAATGTGTTTGAGAAGACACAGGCAAGACAATGTGCCTTGAGCTCAAATAATCTTCTGCACAACACAAGAATGCAAAATACAACGCGTCATCGGATTTCCCTATTACATTCGCTTCAACATAAAAATCAAAAAATTTTCTTCCCCACAAGAAGAAAGAATCAGGTGCTTCCAAAATTATTTGACTGCGGACAACAACAAAAAACTCACAGTTCTGGTAGCTGCTTCAAGATTACACCAACACATTAAAATATCGAATTATTTTCATTAACT
>JAQFZW010000605.1:0-50368 GCA_034687055.1 Heteromurus nitidus | reverse complement strand
ATATATATATATACTTTCAACACAAGTAGATACACCTGAAGATTAAACGCACAAAAACCATATCTGCTGAGCACAATCCCTAACCATATATGCAGATACATGTCATTGAAAATATGGGTTCAGGTATAAATTTGTATCAACTTGCACCATTCCACAAGGCACAAATGTAGCATTGACGTAAGTTGGCTTCGAAATAAATGCAACAAAAAATAAGTGTGAACAAAGCATGAATTTTGTATATTTTTATTTGTTTTCGTTGATGTAAAGAGTAAGGAACACAAGTGGACATCATTATATAAAAGATATATGCTGTGAATATCCTAGGTATTTTCTGATTTTCCCTCGCCTACAGAGTATTTAGTAATCTTAATGGCATTTATAGCTTACTTATATGTTGGATGTAATACTGCTATCACAAGGTACAAAATATCCTCATCCAAAAGGCCATATTAGTACTTAAATGAAGTGAATCTTCTACGAATTTCACGTAAACTCAAACCTAATCAAAAATCTAATTTTAGCCTGTTCCGGCTTATAAATGATATACTCATTGTGCTGGAGTATACAATTGGAGAATTTTGGATTTGGAATGGACTTTCCATACGGGAGAACACTCTTATTCCACAAAGTCTTCTGCTTACTTCTATCCGGTACCATTTTCCCTGCACACATTACGCTGTCACATTTGACCAGTTGTCCCGTTTTCAGCGTAATTGGTGGCGGAGCCTCGTACTCGATATGAGCTCCTCTCGGAGTGTACCAGCGACCTAAGGCCACTTCGCACAAAAATATGTAGCCGATGGAGCCCGGAGTTGTGGTATCGCAGTAATTAGCACTTTTGGAGAATCTATCGGCGAAATAGTGAATAGATGCCCGTGCCGAACATTTGATTTTTCGCAGTCGGAGGCAAAAATCCCGTTTTAAGGATGGGTGCTACAGCGGCAGCTTTTGTCCCGTGCCACAACATCATTCTGAACATGTCCTTGAGCTGGTCATCGTACATGAACCCTTTGTCGTTGTTCCTGTGCAGATGAATGATCTCATGAATTTTGACCTTGTAGCCGTGATCCAGTCCTGCATTGACGTAGGTATGAATGTCCCCAAAGGGGCCGTCTTTCAGGGTCAGAATTCTTGCGGAATAGAACCATCATGAGTGAACATCCGCGGAGGTTATTCCAGGGATGGAAGTCAGAGCCTTCTCTGCGTCAGTTCGAATCTTCTTCTTTGAAGTACCACCTCCCTAAAACAATAATGATTATAAATTTGTTGGAAATATTTATTATCTAAACTGAACATTTTTACGAACTTTGTGTTTACTTTTTTGGAATGTGTAGCTCTGCTCATTTTGAATGTCAACCATGATGAGTGTTATGAAACTGCACATACATTCGGAGACTGCAAACAACCTGCCATAACACGACTGTATTTTGATTGAGGTTTGAAGTATTTGCTCGACCTTATCGCTTCGCTTCAGTGTTATCTTCAATTCGGAGAATGTTAAACGATCAGTTCAGCGACTCATATGCAATGAAATTGTATGAAGACCGTCCAACTTTTGCTTTTGTGTGAAGTAAAAAAAATATGATTAATCAGGTTTCATTTAACCAATGTAAGTTTGTAATGGGCATGTATTGTATACTCCACACCACTAAACTGTGTTTAGTACAAAAAATTTGAGATCGCAAACATTATAATCCTGCTGATATGAATGATTCATGAAATATGATCAACAGAGAAGTATTATGCATGGTTTTATTGAGCGTTTACTTTATTGCACACAAATACTTAAACGAATGGCTTTTGTCAAATAACTTTCTGCATTCTACCAACCCATGTCTGGCATTTCCTTCGGCCTCAGAATGTTTTGAATCTCCATCTTCGCTCTCTTGATGACTGCTACGTCATACGGCCGCTGGTCAAGTTTATTCCTCACATCTTTCAACGAGCCTTTTTCCAAAAGACACTGGAAAATTTTCGTCTGATTGGCGTAAAAAGGGTTTCTGGCAGCAACATGAAGAGGCCTATTTCCCTCATTATCTTGCGCATTAATATCGCAGTAACAAAGTAAAAGAAGAAGAGCATCCAAATTTCCATACTGACAAGCGATGTGAAGGGCAGACTCTCCATTTAAATTTACAGCTTTGCAATCCCCTCCAAATTCAATCAACTTCTGGATAAAATTAGCTTTGTGGGCTTGCTTTTTGGCAGCATGCATAATCGCCGTTTCTCCCTTGTTATCTGTAGCTCGAAAGTCAGTTCCAGCCTTCTGAAAAAGTGAAAGTCCGTCTGTGGAAAACGTCGGGTTGAGGCAGGCTTGATGAAGTACGGTCGCATTACTTTTACCCCCTCGACCCTTTAGCAAATCCAAGCAATCTAGTCTCTCCAGATGAATGGCCAGTTTATGAAATTCAACCGAGTTCAGATGCTGGGCGGCCACAAATGCAACGTTTCTTTTTTCGTTGTCGACGGCTCGGGGATTGGAGACGTTTTCTAGTAACCAAAGTAGTGGTCTTAGCGCAATTTTTTGTTCGAGGAAAGGAGTTCTTCCTTCTACATCCAAACATTCCAGTAGGCCTGGATTTGTCCTAGCAACCAAGTGTAGAATTCCCATTACACTTTTGTTTTGGTAGCTTTCATAACTGTCTCCCACGACTGTGTGCACAATCTCATTCAGACTATTGTCCTGAAGTAAATCTTTCTCCTTTTCAAGTAGAAACCAGAAGGTGTCTTTGCACCCGGATCGGGCAGATTGAAGGAGAGCCTCGCATGCTACCTTTTTACGTTCCTCCTCAAATTCGCTTCTAAATTGGTTGACGCCGAGGTGCCATTCGTACACACATCTGAAAATGATTGGTCTCTTTCGCCTCCAACGAAAATTAACGATTGAGCCGGATTCATTGTCGAAAGCCTTTTTAGAGAGAATATATTCAATTGTTTCCAAGTTTCCCTTCTCCAGCACGAAATGAATGAGTGGTTCCCCTGATCCACTTTTAGCTTTGATGTCAGAGCCGCTTTCTACTAAGAGACGAACGACTGCTAAAGACTCGCGTTTGTATAAAGCAAAAGCGGCGTGCAATGGCGTCTCTCCCGTTTTATTCCTCTTGTTCGAGTCCAGTCCTCGAGAAAGCAAGTATTTCACACCGAATTCGTTCCCGGCTGAGCTAGCCAAATGGAGGAGAGTGTCCCCCTCCGTATCTTCAAACTCGAGGAGTCCTCTACCAAAATAATTATGTAGCAATTTGTCAGCTAACTTGAAATGCTTTTCCGAATCCGTCATTGTTTGGAGGAGATGCTTTAATGCAAGGTAAACATTTTGGGATGAGTTGATAGCGCCAACATTTTGAAACATGTTGAGTACATCCAGGTTGATATAGTCGTAGCCCTGGAATGCGCATTGAAGAGGAGTCTGTCCATATTTGTTTATGGCGTCGGAATCACTGTTAGAAATTAAGAGATATTTGACGACAGCCACGTTGTTGTATTTCGATGCGTAATGAAGAAGTGAATTGCCGTCGTCGTCCTTCAAATTAAGAGTGGATTCGCCCCAAGCCGACAAAATTTTGTCACAGAACATTTGGAACTTGCTGATATTCAGTTGTCTCGAAAGTGTGACAATATTTTTAAGGCATTTATATGCTTTCTCTTGTGAATCGATTGCTCCATGATCTATCAAAACGTGGAGGGAATCCAAGTCAACTTCGCGAAGATCATCGTAGTTGACATTAATTTGAACCCCAGCCCTGATAAGCATACTTGTAATAATGTGTTTGTCGTTGTTGATTTTATTGTTAAGAACTCGCTGGAGAAATGATTCGTGTGGACTTGGAAATGGGTCCAAGTTGATGTTCAGTAAGTTCAAGTTGAAGTTCTGTAGGTCTGCCCAATTTTTCGAATTATAAAAATTTTCGGCTTTAGTCAAATTTGTCAATTTGCAAGCCAAAAAATGGAATATTGAAAAGTTGCCGAATTCAATCGCGTCGTGAAGAAGAGTCTTCCCGTTTGAATCTGAATATCTCCAGTTTGCTCCGTGATCAACCAGTTCCCTAAATGTTGTTAGGCTTCTGTTCTTCTGGATTATGATGGAGAGGAAAATATGTCCCAGCTTTTCAATTATATCTGCTGTGTTCTGGAAAAACAGCTGGAGAGTATCCGGTTCCGGGTCAAATATTTGGAGAATCAGTTCCAGTGGCGTGCTTCCACTCTTGTCCTTCTGGTTTGCGAGTTTTGTGAAGGCTTCCGTTGGGATTTGAGTAATATGCTGATGATACTCAATGGGAGAACAACAGTAGGTCCACAGATGCAAGATGTTTTGGCAGTTCTCGTCTAATTCAGTTAGGTTTACTCCCAGGTTTATCCAGCCCTTGAGTAATCGATGGTGAAATCGTTTGGAGTCGAGAAGGAGCTTGCCATCGAGTAACGTCTTGGACTTGTTCATTTCCGCTATAAATTTTAATGTTGTTACCTTCTGGTCAATCAAGTCTTCGGCGTCTTCAATAGAGTCTTGTAAGACGAAATGAAAGAGTGTCCTGCAAAATTCATCATTCTTCTCAATTATTTCTTGGAAGTGGTGCTCGTAAACGAGGTTGCTAACGACAGTGAAGTGTCTACACTTGACGGCGACATGGAGAAGCGTGATACATCCTCGGGAAGATGTTGTGTTGTATCCAAAAACAATGTCGGAAATTTTAGAATTTCGTCGTTCTTTTATGTACTGTTCTGCAATGCAGCTGATTATATAAGAATTTGAATATCGGACTGCGACTAATAGAAGATCTTCGTCAAATAAAAATCTTTGATTGACTTCAGGGATTTTAAGAACAAGCAAAAATGTAAACAATTGCTGGAGATTGCCTGTGACGCAACTATGGATCATCTTCACATTTGGGGAGAAGCCAGCAATCAGCTGATTTCTATTTTCCAGCAAGTTGTCAAGGAAATAGCAGATTACTGGATGTTTGAATTTGTACGTGGTGATGAGTTGGTACTCAGTGAAGATCCCAACATTTGGACAGAATTTCATTTTTTCACATTCTAAAACGGAGACGAGAAGAAGTTTGAGTTTCTCGTCAGAATTTTCTGGATTTTGAATGAGACGATTGGTGAACCAAGCGACAAAATACTCTGCAATTACTCTGTGCAGAAGGCGAGGTTCATCCGCACAACAATTTCCATCAAGGAGGCCCACATTCCGCAATTCCTGGAACATTTCCTTAACCTCAACTTGAAGAGTGTCCTGGAAAGTTTCAACCAGGTGTGGAAACAATTGTTGGAAACTGATATAAACATGTGCATTTATTAGCTGATCCTTGGTGAATTTGTTTGATGAATATTTGGCAAAATATATTTCCAGTTTGGAGTCGACCATTTGCTGAAAGAGTTTTGTTACGGATTTAAAATGGATGGAAGGTTTTGAAGATCCATTCTGAATTTCTGCAAAGTTGATTGCCTCTTTTTCCATGATAGTTCCGAGGAGGGTGCATTGAAGTGGAATTCCTGCGATGTCGCCCTCCTCCGAGCTCATGTTTTCCTTTAACGAAATAACGCAAATTTTAGCAAACTCTTTAAGCCTGTCGATGACAATATTCTTCGCAGGGTCCTTTCGCATTGACCAATAGCTGAGTAGAAAATTATGCTGGTCCTCTTCATCGAAGGGCTGGATGGTGTGACCAAGAACATGAAGACAGTTCTCTAGATCGTGTAGCAGGTGGGGTCGTGTCGTTACCCAAATTCTGCAAATGGACTTCATTTCCTGGAGGCACTTTTTGGCAAGTTCTTGATCTTCTGAGGGCACCTCATCAAATCCGTCAAGCATCACCTCAACATTTGTTGTCCCGCTTTTCAATATATTTTGAAGATATTTTGTTGCGAATGTTTCAGCTTTAACTAAGGAGGCCAAGGTTAGCTCAATCGATATTCGAAAACTATTGTTAATTGCATCTAGTTTCTGTTTGAATATCAACATGAATTTGGGAAAAGTTTCGAATAAAATTATTCTGCTGGGATGTTCCTGTGCAAGCATTCTGGCCAGATTTTGAAGAAGACATGACTTTCCCATTCCCGGAGTGTCGGATATGCAAACTGGGAATTTGAACTTGGGTATTATGTTTCGATCTTCAGTTTGTTTGAAAAAATTTTCCTCTGACAATAGGGCCTGGTGTCTCTCAATAGCTTTCTGAACTGCATTCATGTCACCGGATGTCTTTTCCCAGTGGAAACCTCCTTCAGCATACTTGATCAAGTGGACGGGCTTGTTCACATTTTTGGAAATATCATCAAAGTCGGAATTCATTTCACGAAATATGTATCTCGCAGTGGGCTCTCGCAAATATTTTTGTTCGCTTGAAATTCCTGTACGGTTGGGGGAAGCCTTCTTTGTCAGATCTTCGATTTGAATTCCGAAGAAAAGAAAAATGTCTTCTTTATTGTTGAAGATGTGCGCAGACTGGAGTAAACTCCTGGGAGAAATTTTTCGCTGAATGTAGTAATCGATTGGGGGTGGAATGTTATTTGAGAGTATATTAGGAACAGTGTTGTTTATTAATTGGACGAGAAATCCCTCCGATATTTCCTCGTCGTCTTCAGGAACCTGGTCAAAAATTTCTTGTAAGGTGGCAACAGTGTTCTGCACTTTGACATGTCTGCTTTTCAATTCACTTTGAAACGATAACGTTAGATCATCCCAGGTGAGGGTATCCTTCTCAACTAAAATTGAATCGGACGATTCCGCTACTTTAAGAACATCTCCTATTAATTGCTGTGTGACAATGACAACTTGGTCTTGAAGTCGGGAGCCCAAATCCTTCAACACCTTCCTCAGATTTCCTTCAAGCATGATGACGTACATTACATTTGATCGTTTGGACTGGTGCATTTTTTGGAAGATTTGCTTTTCGTTATCAATGAATACAGGGAGTGGTGACATTGTGTCAGCGATTTTTTCTTTTGTTATACACTTGTCCAAAGTACACAACACCAGCAGGTGCTTTCCGGAATTCTCAAAGTCGGTTAAAGCCCTCGGCGGTTGATTGTAGAACTGGTGAGTTGCCCGGGGTACTTCTTGCAAGAATGCACTTTTCAGTCTGTCTTTGGGTCAAAATAAACTTCAAACAGCTAATTCTGACGTTGAATTGAAATGTTGTAATTTTGTAGCAACGTACATACCTGCTGCATAATTCAGGTTCAACTTTGTCAATGTATCCATTAATTTTTGGAGGGTCGCCTTCGAACTAAATTTTGATTTCCAGCTACTCAAAATATCGTGAAGCAGTCCAGGCGTAGAAGAAGTAGACGAAGCAATCTCTAATCGAATTCTATACTGATTATCTGGCGGGATTTCGAGAAACATAGCGAGCTCTCCCAATTTTGCAGGCTGTATTCCTGAATCGTCATCTGAGGACCGATTTAGTGTTAAAATCTCGCAAATCCTTAGAAAGCTACATTCTAGATAATATATGAATTTTATGAAAAGATTTAGCAAATTCAATTAATTATTTGGTGAAAACTTGAAGATATTTGTCAAACCATTTTCTCCGACAATAAGATCTTGCATGATGACGACGTTCCTTTCCTTGATGGAAGCCTTTCAGTGGAAACGTAATTTCTGCCGATAATTGAAATTTTGGACTCTATAGGTAAAGCGTTTCAATTATGGAAACAAGTGTTGGTGGTATTTGTTACTACTGCCTGACTTCCACACAGAATCGTACCACAGTTTGGCAGTTTTCGTTGACTTTTGGAATCACATATTTTTGTTCATATGGCAAAATTATTCGCAAAAGTGTAAATATTTGCACATCAGTGTAATAGTTGCATATATGTCAGTATTCCAATTTTATCTTCGTTTTATTTGTTTACATGCTGAGATTTCATCACACCTCAGGATACTACTTTTGGTTTGCAGAAAAAACAAATGAGCATACTTCTGAAATCATCACATCACACATCAACTGAGACCCCTGCAATTTGCAAAAGCAGAGCTGGCTGCAAAGTAGCGTAAACTTGCATTCGGGTGGGGGAAATACTAAGGCCAGAAATTGAAATTACATGCATAACCGGAAGACAGTTGCTACAGTTGCTACAGTAAATAGTTAAGATTGTCTAAAAATTATATTTGTCCGTTGCAAGTGTACAAGGAGTTGTAAGATGATGTAAGATGGTTAGCGAGCCAACTTGCTGGGTCGGGTCGGCTTTATAGAGAGCCAAGATTTTGCTTGGCTTGGGTCTGGTCGGCTCGCTAACTCAATTGCACCAGATGTGCCAAGAATTTCAATATAATTTTTATTAAAAGTAGGCTGATAAGCATTAGTTTTCCTTTAATACATGCCAATAAGCTAATATCTGGTGCAAATCTTCCAAATTCTGCCACAAACATGCCAGATATTGTATTATTTGCCCGGGTCGGCTTTATGCCGACCCAGGATTTTGCTTTGCTCGGGTCGGTAGCTCAAGGTGTATAAGTGTGGTGGTGATGTACATCTGAGATCTGTTTGAAAGATTCACAGTTAATAGTACGCTATATTTGAGTCCAAAGTGTATATGAATATTATATACAAAAGCTTTTGGCTTCGCTATACATTTTCATTCACACTCATGCGTCCAACTAGCATTGCTCCCCCTCCTATTTGATCTTGATCCCTGTGCATTTGATGTAGAACTATCTTTGTAAGTACAATTGAGCATGTAACTATTCAAAACTTTGAAGGCTGCATGGATTCTTTATGGAATGAGAAATTTTAACTTAATTTGTCACATGATCATGTACATGGAACATGGCATGAAACATTTTCAACGTGGCAATCATGTTACATGCCATAACATGAGCTTTCCGATAGAATATGACCTGCTTTTCACAGAAGATTTTCAGTTGAAGATATATTTTAACAAACAATATAGATAATTTTGCTGTGATCCCAATATTGTGATACACCATGTTTGTCTTCATAATATGAACGCATCAACAATAATGAAATGTACGTCAATTCAACAACATATTGTAGGTAGTGACATTTGGTCACTAGGTCCAGCCTTCAGATATCACAGCCAATAAAAATTGTTACATGTAACATGTCATTAAGTTAAGATAATTCATTGAAATTTATTTCTAACTTTTCATCGACTATATTCTGACTGACGATAGACTGGAGCCCTCTGTTGGTTTTTTCCGTTTAATTTTTTGGGATACATTTATAGTTACCCGAAGTATTAGTATAGTATACAGAAATACATGATGTTTCGAATGTGATTCAAAAATGCAAATTCCTTATTTTTGCACTGGCTCAAAACTGGTTTTTAAATCCAATTGGATTCGTCTTCGAGCGGATCCTCATATTGATGTTGATAATTGTGTGTTTGGCTGGAGTATGGATGGGAATTATAGCTTTGCGCATGCGGTTCTAACGATTCGAAAGATGGGTACGAATTTGTATAAAACGGCTGCTCTTGGTGCGGCGATGCGGCGAATTGGAAAGAAGGCGTTTTCTGTTGATTTGAGACCCTCGTTAATTGTTCGGCTGAGGGATAGTATGAACTTTCCCCTTGAAGTGGTGACTGTTGTAATTGATTGATGGATGGGTAGGATTGAAGGTGTCGTGGTCGGGATTGGTCGCTTGTGGAATAGTATTGTCTTTCCGCCTGAAGTGGTTCCGGTTGTAATTCATTGGCGGATGGGTAGAATTGAAGACGTCCTGGTGGCGAGTGTTCTTGATAAGGAAATTGTGTCAATGAATCAAATTTGGGCGGTGTAAATCGCCGTTGGTTTGGCTTTTGGTAGTAATGTTGAGGGTTTTTAAACCTTTGCTCCAGTTTATCTATCATATTTTTAAAACCAGTAGTGTTATGACTATTTCAAATGCATTGAAATTTGAAAATGAATTTTTATCAAACATCGAATTTAAATGTGCTTTTTAAACACAAACGTAAGCTTACCTGCTAAGGACAAAAGCTTGTACCGTAGGAAAGCATTATTTAGCGTTCTAAGGGTAGCATTATGTTTATTTCTTTCGGTCCACTTGACAAGAACTTCTCTGTATGCTTCAATTGGTGTTATGTCCTTCGACTCGACACGGGACACGAATACTCGTATTTCAGTGTCTTCAATGCTCAACTGATATGATATGTCTACAAATCGGGTCGCGAGAACATTGTATGTGATTGGATCACTTATCATTTCATCCAAAACGTCCTCAATGGAACAGTCTAAAGTGTAATAATAACAGTTTGGTATGAACTTAAATGTTTAACGAATTAGACAATATTTATTGTTATGTACAAAACTTACTTGGATTTCCGACGATCAATTGTGACATGACTGAAACGCTCTTTTTCAAAGAATTTCTAATTTTGTTGCGAACTAAATTTCACTTTATGCGTTTTCAAATTTTCAACTTCAATCTAACTGCTGCAATCAAACATGAAATTATTATCTGAATGACTAGATGGAAAATGCTAATTTTCGACTCGCCATTCACGAGTCCAAGTTTGCAGAAAGACACTCTGCACACAGATGGATAGCATGGATATTTGTTCATAGATAATAAAGGTGTCGTATGTAAAGGTAAACATTGGTCTTGTGTTCAAGCATCTGTCCTGTGTTCGAATGGTGCTTGTGCTTACATTCAAATTGCTATTGTATGATTAATATGAAGTTGAATTTATCAACTATTTGCTTTTTCTTGATATGTTCTCTGCTTAAATGCACGACTGAGAAATCACAGGTATGGTATGCTTACTTTTAGCATACCATATCTAATCAAAATACTCTTAACGCTTAACAATTTCGTAGTTGTGTCGTTCGTGTGGCTGAACATATTTACCAGTGCGGATAAATGCGGTTTAGTGGGGATTTTCTCAAAGAAAAGTTACCGAGACGAGGAAGTTTAAAACGACTTTAATTTGAAATATTGAAAGTAAACGACTTTCTGCAAATTTTTTGCAATATTTTTTTTTAAAATGACTGACAACTAAATGACATGTAGTGATTTAATCACAACCACTTTTCATCCCATCGCCATCCTCAGCAACAACTAGTCGGCACTTACGATTGATATTTTATTCGGTTGAACATTGAGAGTTGAATGAATAAATATTGTGTTAATACTTGAAAATGCATATATTAGGTTAAGCTTTAGGACAGGATCCACTGTCCTAATCATAAATTGATAAGATGTTCCACTGTATTCTTGTATTTGATATTTAGTGTACGAATCTGCATGTAAACCGGCTCGCTAAAATGTGAACCATTATTAAAATTTAAATCGCAATATTTAGCATTACTGCATGACGCAATATAACCACTTGTTTCACAACAAAATATATTTCTAATAACGCTTTTAATTAGCTACAATAATATATCTACAACTTACGAAACTTGTAAATTCATACCGTAAACTCAATCTTAAGTACAAATCTAATTTTGGCTAGTTCTGGTTTATAAATGATGTACTCATTATGTTGTTGAATACATTGAGGAAATTTCGGATTAGGAATAGTTTTCCCAAACGGAAGAATACTTCCATTCCACAAAGTTTTCTGTTGATCCCTATCCGGAACATTTTTGCCAGCACACATCACGCTATCACATTTGACCACCTCGCCCGTTTTCAGTGTAATTGAGGGCGCCTCCACGTATTCGACATGTGGCCCCTTGGGTGTGTACCACTGTCCTAGTGCAACTTCGCATAAAAATATGTACCCAATTGAGCCTGGGGTTGTGCTGTCGCTGTAATTAGCGCTCTTTGAGAATCTATCCGCGAAGTAGATCCCTGTGCCAAACATTTGCCTTTTTGCAGTCGGTGGCAGAAATCCCGTTTTTAAGATGGGGCCCACTGCAGCGGTTTTTGTCCCGTGCCACAACATCATTCTAAATTTTTCTTTCAGCTCGCCATCGTACATGAATCCTTTGTCGTTGTTCCTGTGAATATGGATAATCTCGAGAATTTTGACATTGTAGCCGTGACCAAGGCCCACATTCACGTAAGTGTGAATATCCGCATAGGGACCGTCCTCCGGAGTTAAAATTCTTGCAGAGTAAAACCATGTGTGAACATCCTCTGAAGTTATTCCAGGGATGCTGGTAAGAGCGGCTTCCGCATCAGGACGGATCCTTTCCTTTTTAGCTTTTCCCTAAAAGTTTTAATTTTACAAATATTTTACCTGCTTTGGGTTTTATATATATATTCTTTCGCAAATACCTTACTTTCTTGGTGGAGGTGTGTGCTTTACTCATGTTCCTTAATTTCAAGGCGGAGCAATGACGAAGTATGAGAGAAAGATGAGCGAGATCAAAACTGCAAATATATATGCACACATTTTGTGCAATGAAGTGGATGCTGTTTGCTCAAGCTTATCTCGCCACCGGTTATCTTCCATTCATGGGATTCATCAAAAACTGATAATTCCGTCGTGTTCTGATGATGCAATCAACGCGAAATGTGAAGCACTTTCGAAGGCATTGAATGCATAATAAATCCGACTGAAATATGAAGTAAAATTTTATTCCACCAAGTCTCAAGTGTTTATCAAAATATTCCACCCGAACCTGACAAGGTTATTCCTGACAATTTATATCCGGAGTCGGATGCATAATAAAATTTCACGTTGCAAATTTCGCAAGCAGACATGCTTCAAAAGAGGAACACCTACACTCCTCGCAAAATGGCGGATGCAATTTTTTCACGACATGAAAACATTTACGTAATTACAATCCAGATGGTGCTAACTGCTAACTATACATTTTTAAGAACGAAATCAAACACAGAAATGGGATTCCTCCCTTGAACATTCGCACCCTTTTCATACTTCTCCAACGCACGATAAATCTTTCCAACTGTTGGCTTCTTGGCTAGCAACTTCTTCAAGAAGGTGGTGAATTCCTTGTGTTGCTGATCACTCCCCACCGTATAGTAAACCATTGAAGGGCGACCCACCTCAGACGCAGCCATCCACTGGACGAGAAACTTAAGTTGGGGGTCTCCATTAAAGGCACCACAACCCCAGTTTCCCGTCGCGACATGTTTCATATCATTGCCTTGTTTACCTGAAAATGCCACTTGAGCTTTGTGCAACTCCCGGTTAATCTTTTGCATTTGATATTGCGTCCACTCTGTGCCCCTAGAAAAATAGATTTAAAATGTAAAACCAGAGTCCATTTAAAAATGACGGGGATGCTTTGAAACATTTCAGTACTGTTTAAAGAATAGTGCGTCCATAGCGACTAGTTCCACCATTTCCCTCCCCAAATGATCCACCTCAAGTTTCTGAGGTGTCTTCATTTTTTTCCATTTGAAGGTCGTCCTGTAACCTTCGTAGGTACTGAACTGCTTCGCTCCAGTGATCACCATAACTTCGTCGTCACCCAGGACTTCTGTAAACAATCTCGAAGCAATCAGATCGGGGCAAACTGCAAAGCGTATTTCCTCCTGAACCATGCCAACGGAGAGAATCCCACCGCCGATATATTTGTTCGCGAAGTCAGCCTGAAGAGCACCAACGGCGTCCTCAATTGTATCATCGTTTTTAAAATCCACGCGACACATGGCTGTACTGCGTGTGTTCCAGAGTGGTCGCTGGGGATTGCACTTCCTCTCGAAAGAGATGATTTTGTCATGCTCAGCTTTGTCGGCGTTTGACATCTGCTCAAAATATTCCAAAACGCATTTAATTTTCTCCACCTTAACTTGAGCTCTGGGAGCACCCTCTGACCCTTCATGGAACAGTCTGTAAAACGTATATAAATCTTATAAAAATCTCTTCTTCAATTCAAACATTTGCTGGAATGGGTTTTTCCAATTTTACTTTAGAAAATGAAAGTGCGGAAGTTGCTTCGGATCCCTGTCATCATGTGGAATAGTGCAAAGGAACGCGTTGGCTAGCAAACTTGCGCAAATTCCTCGAGTCAAGTAGAGAGTGTGCCAATGACCTTTCCTCAAGAATGGAATAGACTTCCCGACTCGATACGGCATGTCAAGGCAATATTCAATGATGATGGGAAGAACTCTTGTTAGCTTCTGGGACAATTCTTTGTCATTCAATATCTCAAAGTTGCACACTTGCGACAATTTTCTGTTGTATTGCGTCACTGTGTGCTTAAAATGTTTTGAAATGTTTCGCCCGGTTTGGCAGGCGACCTTTAGCTGAGCGAGTTCTTGTTGGATAATCTGCCACCGGGGGACTGTGGTTCTTTTCCCATTCACTATCATATCCTTTGTCCACTTGGAGCTCATTGGAAGCTTGACACGCCCGGGACTTTCCCATTTCCAGTGGTACTCTGCTGGCGACTCGTTCCAAGGAATGGTTGGATCATGTTCTGGCAGAAATACGGCGGTGAATATTTCGCTGTCTTTTAGTTTCTCTGATAATTGCTTGGATACTACGGATGTGATCACAGACTTTTTCGTGTTTGCGGAGGGTTGCGACTGACTGGAGCGGGGGGTAGCTGAAGATCCGCTCCCCGAGAATGCGCTTATTGGCGAATTGCTTTTACCTCTTCCAGCCGTTTGGGGTTGTGCGGATGTTTCGAACATCTCAAATTGTTTGAGCTGAAGTTTGTGAATATCGCCATGTTGTGTTTGTTGTCCACCCTTTTGGTTCAAGCAGAATTAAATAGCAGTTAGTAAAAATTAGTAATGGGTGAATTTTTAATTTCCTTTCCTATTTCCATGTCATACCTCGGGTTTTGGTAAGGTTGACGAACTACCTCCGTTCGCTCCGTTATATCCATGGCCTGGTTGAGTCATGGTAACACAATTTACTTCAGGTTCATTCAAATCAATACAAACGTAATGATTGTAAAAATTGCGTTTACTAGTTCCTCTCCGGATTCTCGATTTGTATTGCAGAGGACGAGGCTATATAATATGGTGAATGTGAATGGTATTTTGGCCAATGTGTTGTGATGAATGTGTCTTAATATAAAGTGCTATATTAATCTTATGCAGTAAATGTATGTGGTGAATTTGGCAGCTACATGTAATCACATAATGAATTCCTGTCCTTATCATCAAATCCCGTAAACAGGCGTATTTGTATATATATTCATGCATGAATGTTCAACCATTATTCTTCCATCATAAAATATATCCTTGCAACATTGACAACATAGGTTAAACCCATGAATGAGAATGGATTTGGGTTTCAGAGCTGAATTACGTTACAACATAAAAATTTTGCATTTACAAATTTCACTTCGATGGCATAAATAACAGAGATTAACTTCAAACAGTAAACATTAGAAACTCGACAAAGACTGATATTTCTGGAACTGAATAAATATGAGCAGGATGCTGTCAACCGGTTCGAAACCATTTGAAGAATTTTATTCCGAAGACAATAGCGGCTCAGCGGTACCATTGACAACGTTAAATTTTTTGATATACTTAAAATTCGAGATAACATATATATATATTTTACTGTTTCAGATTGGTAATTTATTTCGGAGCAACGCCACAACCATAACTAGTTATGACCTCTTAGCCAAATCCTGCTCCAGCACAGCATCCACCTTAAAAAGCTATGGCAAGATACGGAGACTCACAAAAAATTGCAGAATGTACGACAACATTTGTGACTACGTCACAAACAGTTCTGGAGGGAGGAACATTTCAGTTCAGAACATTTTTCGAGTGGAACGAGTTGGAGAAAGGGCCCCCTTCACCTCCAAATATAGAATCATTCTTTGGCATGGCACATCCCCACAAGCAATCCCAGGAATAATCCAAACTGGCTTTAGAATGGGAAGTGGAGGTCTCTTTGGAGGAGGGATTTACTTTGCGGATAGAATTGCAAAGAGTTTGCAATATGTGACGGAGACGTCGCAAGGGACGGCATTTTTTGTACTCGCTGAAATTGACCCAGGCAAAGTATACAAAGCTCATCACTTCCATTCCAACTACTCTACCGCTCCGAAGGGATTCGATAGTGTCAAGGGGAATGGACAGAATATTCCGGATTGGAAGGGGAATATTGATTATGGCGGAGCTATTCTTCCCTGTGGACCGACTAAGCAGAATACAAGGCATACTCAATACGACATGCCTTGGAATGAGTACATCTTGTATGATCCAAATCAGATTATTATTAGATTTGTGGTTGAATGTAGTCTCTAAAACTCTAAAATAGTGTCATTAAAATTTATTCATTTGTATTAAACAGTAGCATATTATTTTATTAACAATTTTCTTGATTAAAAAGAAATTTTACATGAATCCATTGAATGATGTCCTCTGTCCTCCTTATCACCTCAAACCAGATAACTCCTCTTTATCATGTTATTGACAAGCTCATTGCATATATGCACCACATCCATTGCTTCGCAATGTAGTAGCAGATTTGAGTTTGAGTGTCTGGTCAAAAATGCACTCTTCACCTGACTCCTCTCTGTCATCTCTTCCATCCTAAACCACTTACGTGATCACTTTTATTGCAACAATGGCCTTCCCAAATAACGGACCCCGACCATCTGCTAATTGGGTATGGGATGAACATTCTCAAACGTGGACCAAACCAGAGACTCTAGATGATGGTGGTATGCACTTTACTGGTCCGAGTGGTTATCCCGACGATGAAAATTGGCCAACAGACGACTCATATTTGGAATTTAATAGCCAACAAGATGAATATTATTATTACGAGGATGATCCAAGATATTTATGGGAAACGAGTGAGTATTCTGAAGGACCTTCTCATAGACAGCCACCCCCACCGGTAAGATACTTGATTTGTTACAATGGATAAATAACTTGTTTACTTGTTTTTAAATGTTATTTGTTATTTACTTCGAAGTTAAAATAGGTTTAGAACAGGTGTAAAACAATTTTATTTAAAATAACGAATGAAAAGCCTTTTCGAGATGGTTATATGTCCAAATTAACACATTTTTCGATTTCTTTCATTTTTTAGCTACCTCCAAAACCGACACGTGTTCCCACGAAACCTGTTGACTTATCTAAATATACTGGTAATCCTTGCGGCTTAAAAGAAATTTACGGATGACGATGACACTTATTGCAAGCTTATAACATATTTACACAAATACTTGTTGATTGAATTCAATAGAGGAGGAGCTTAGAATTGCCTTGGAGCAAAAGGTAAAGACACAGGATGATCAACATCCTCAATTGATTCCAACACCACAAAGGTTTCCCCCACCAGAACAAAAGTTTCCTCCACCACAACAAAGGTTTCCTCCACCACAACAAAGGTTTCCTCCACCAGAACAAAGGTTTCCTAAACCACAACAAAGGTTTCCTCCACCAGAACAAAGGTTTCCTCCACCACAACGGAGGTTTCCTCCACCAGAACAAAGATTCCATCCACCAGAACAAAGATTCCCTCCACCACAACAAAGATTCCCTCCACCACAACAAAGATTCCCTCCACCACAACAAAGATTCCCTCCACCAGAACAGAGATTCCCTCCACCAGAACAAAGATTCCCTCCGCCACAACAGAGATTTCCTCAACGACCAAATTATAGAGGACCATGGGGTCATGCCCATTTCAGGGCAGACTTCAATAGATATCCACCGCCAACTTACAGCGGATATGATCCTCACTACCAAGGAATCCCTATGCCACCTGCATCACTTAAAGTTGAGCAAACGAAGAAGAAACCAAAACCTGATGATGTCCCAACTCAAGAAGAAAGTGAAGAAGAATCAACCTCGTCTGAGTACGAGGAGGAAGAAGATGAGAAACCGAATGCAAAGCAGAAAGCAGGTGTATCCCCCAAAAATAAAATTCAAAAAGGAAAATCTGCAAAGAAGACTGGGAAAGCGTCTAGAGGAACTGTGTCGTCAGATGATGAAATAAGTTCAGAGGAAGAGGATATATTGCTACCAAAAACGGCTAAGAAAATATCCCGTTCGTCGAAAAAAGTCCACCCTCCAAAACAGACTACGAAGAGGCGTTTAGGAATCATCAAAAATTTCCAACAGTTGCAGACTCTTGGAACGTTTGTCAAAATGAGCGAGAGCAAGCCAGAGTATGGAATCGTCCGTCAATACTTTGAAAATGGGTTTGGCCAACTTCCTCGCCAACCACGGATAAGAATTCATGCCATTTCTGAACTGAACAAGGCAACTCCTCTTCCGACACAAATACAAACTCCTCCAACACCACAGGTTCTTACAGCAACTCCAACTCCGCTCATTAGTGGCTTCGGAATAGTTCCTCCTATAACTACGCCCGTTGTCGTCAAAATATCATCCGCCGCCACCGCCACTCCTTCACCACCAGTGGCAAGTTTCCCTTGTGACGTTCTCCTCTGGTCGAAGACGTCATCGCGCTCAGTTGAAGCGATCTGCTCCGATAAAAGTGGCATCACATCGTATTACGACCGGAGTGTTCGCGCCCTCTCCCTTAAACTCCCTGAGATTCGAGGTTCATTCCGGCAAATCCTTCTCCTTAGCGCCGTCTCCTTGGGCAACATGGAGAAGTCGAAGGAAGACTTCTCTTCGTGGAAGAGGAAAGGAAAATCTGGCGTCAAACAAGGTTCTGACACTGTTAAGTGTGTTGGGCGCTTCACTCCAGACTGGGACGATAGTAAAGAGCTGACAAGTCCAAGGGTTCTAATTCCCTGCGGGAAAACCAAGAGGAACAGGGCTTCCATCCAGGCCAATCTTGATTTTAGTGAATACATTGTCTTTGAGCAAAGCAAGGCTAAGGTTATGTACGCAGTTGATGTCGAGATTACTCCATAAATTTGTTCCGTAATTAAATAAATTAGTGATGTCATAGTTTTCAAGGTTTGTTTCGGCATGTCTAGTCCAACGAGAAGCTTTTATTCGGATCATATTTAAGTTTTGAAGGTTACCCGAATGTGAAAAGTACATTCACTCTCAAAATGATTCATACTTTATTGGTGCAGTTTCTACCCATTGAATGCATGCATTTTTTCAGTGGATTTCACTTGAAAATTTATCAAGAGAGATAAAACTCAAACCATTTTCCATCGGAAGTCATTCAAATCGAATGCTTGCGCAATACAGAAGTTCCAGAATTCCCAATTCCATTAATTCAGCTCAGTTTGAAAAGTGGTGCAACTGAGATGTCATAAACACCATATTATTTATTTATGGCTAACTCAGCCAGGATTCAGGTGGAAAAGTAGTGCAAAGAATCAACATTTGAAACACGGTTCTGGTAGGCAGTGAGTTTCGCCTAAGCTGAAATTTTTGTGAATTTGGAGTTCCAGCAGAATAACTTGATGACGATGTAAATGCAGTAAAGGATGGTGATGCGCAAAACAATTGTTAGTTGAAGTAAATGTAAAATAAAGACGTCATTTAAATGAGCTGAAACGTGTTTTTCACTTGAGCATGCAATACTTTCGTTTCGTTCATTCCGTCGCTCACGAACTGAACAATTGTTGAATGACAGATGAATCCTTGTATCCTGTTGTGATAATTTTTAGATAAGCTTCGCCCTGAATGAAACACACTTGATATGTATGTATACGCAAATGAAGTAATCGTCCAACACGAACAGTTGACTATTCTTTTTTGTTGGTAGAAGTGTTTGTTTAATAAATAAATAAAAGGATGATATCATACTTCATTTTTATGAATTATTTAAGCTCGCAAGTTTGTAGGTTGTGCACAATTTTTTGCCCACAAAACTGTACATCAGGCTCCCACCCACACATGTACTAAAACTTTAATCCTTCCAACATATAAATGATCAAATATTCTCCCCATTCAAATCCAATCTAGGCGACGTCATGAGTGAATGCTCCTTCAGCTCTACTCAATGTTTCCACCACTTAACTTATCGCAATGTAGTCACCAGACCTACCTAACCGGTGGACGCTGTGAAACTTAAATTAAAGTAGGTACACATTCATTCAACCTAATATCATCACCATCCATAAAAGTATCCTCAGTTCTTCGTTCGTCCACTTGCACTAGATATCAGCTTTGACTTTAGTCCTGCACCAAAAATCTCCTGAATATTTATAATGTCAAGAGGTCAAGGGGGGTACCATTCTCACAATCCCTTCGAATCCCAAGGTCGTGGTCCGGGTCAAAATCAACGAAACCCTTCCTTACACACATATCAGAACTTTCGTCAAAATTCATACCGTCACCCCAGCACAAACCAAAATTATCGAGAAGAGCAGACCGAGGATGTGGATCAAAGCCAACATCATCCAACTCATTATCCATCTTATCCAGAAGGACCACAACAGAATGTGAATTTATATAGCAACCACTCCGGTTATCAAACCGGTCATCAAGAGTATCCATCTAACATTGACCCGAACACCACGACTCATTCGGAATATTTGCATCCGCATCCGGAAGAAGATGTTCCTCAAACTACAAACCAATTCGGAGAATTTTCAGAGGATTCTTCGGACCAAACGTGGGGTCAACAGCAAAACCAGGGAATTGATGTTCAAGACGAGGCACAGTCTCAACCTCAAGAGAATAGTCAACAGCAGCAACAATACTATCAACACCATGGCTATGAAGGATCCACCTCAGAATATGATACCAGACCTTGTCACCCGCAAAATGTGGTTGAAAATTATAAATAGATTTGACGTTTTTATTACAAAGTTTGAACCTCGATTGATTATTCATTTTATCGAAAATTTCTCAGGCTCGCCAACAAGAACAAAGGGAAGCTATCTCGGACATACAACAACCTGGCAGTGGCCGAGGCCGTCATCAAGATCCAACGGCGGAATACTGGGGAAATTACGAGGGTAGTAATGCTCAGTATTACTACGGAGCTTCGGGAACGAACAGGTAGCGAATCATTTCATTCAAAAATTTGAATGCTTCTTACGATTAGTGTCAAACTGAATTCTTTCAATGTTTCACCAGAGACAATCCACTTTGGTATTACCCCAATCAGCACCAAAATCCATCCGAATTACACCAAGATTTATCAAGCTTGAAAATATCAGGGGGAAGGGGTCATCAATCGAACCCTCAACGAATTACTGCAGGTATTAACCCAAATTATAAGCTAAGATCCTCCATAAATTATGCAATTTTAAAATATGATTTTTAAGTAGAAAGCGAGGAGCAGTACCGCAATAGTAGTTATTATCAAAGACGGGGATATGGCGGCCAGTACCATCCAAGTTATTACAATTTTAACCCTCACCACCCACCTTACGGGCAAACCCGTGGACGCTTTCAACGTCCTCATAATTCACACTGGAATCAAAGACAACCATGTATTCTCGAACTTTTTTAATTCTAAATATAATAATGAGCGTTAACTTAAACCGGGAATTTGTTTCATCAAATTTTCTCATAATTGCAGCGACTGGTCCTTACAACGACCCACAGTCCGAATATTATCCAGCGGATGATTCATATGAGGAAATGCCTGGCTACGCGAGGAGTCGCATTCAAATACAACATGTTTCCAATGATGAAGACGCAGACAGTAGCGATGGCGGTGTTGTAGTGACGAAACCGAAAAAGCCTAAGAAACCACAATCCACCCCCGAAGGAAAAGGTGCAGCGAGAAAACCCCCAAACGCGAAGATAAAGCCTGCGCCTGTGAAGAAAGGTCCTGCAAAACCGGTGAAAAAGAAGAAGAAAATTTCCTGGGTGAAAACTACAAAGACTTTGGAACCTTTAGGGAATATGGAGGAGCTTTCCCCCAAGCGGTCAACTTACAAGATTTTAGCGAAATATGTGAAGAATAGCAGCGACTTCGATGAATCCATGGGGGAAGTGAAGATTCACAAAATCTACAAGATTGACACAGGACCAGAGACGGAATCGAACACTATTAAGCAGCTTCTATTTTTCCGAACGACTCCAGCGAGTGTAAAGAGGCTCTTGATCAGAGAAGACGGTTGCGTTGCATTCTACGACAGGCTGTGTAGGGCGCTCCCAGTCCGCCCTGCGGAGTTGACAGAACCTCATCGTCAGATGGTTCTCCTGTTTTCTGTCTCTCTGGGGACGGTGCTTGAAGATCGTTCTGGATACAAGATTTGGTCTCAAAAAGAGATACCGAAGGGGTTCGGTTCGGTCAAGGCCGTTGGAAAGTTCATCCCAAGTTCGAAGGACATTGAAGAAATTGATTCTATTAAGGTCACATGTGGGAAAACGGTGATGTTGAAGCGAGGTGGCAAGAGTCAAAAGTACGAGTTAGACTACAACGAGTACATTATTTACAAGAGGAGAAAGGCAACGGTAAAATATGCTATCGATGTGGAAATTATTCCCGTTGTGGAGAAATCGGAGGATGAAAGTGAGAGCGAATAATAGAATTTGGAAGTTAGTTTTTGAAATAAAGAGAATTTACTATAAAAGAGGAAGTACTATAAATTGTTTAATTAATAAAATACATTGGAAAATTCGAAGACGAATTCACACAGGATGAAACATGCATACGGGTATTACAATGTTGCTCTAATGAACAAATGTGACATCTAGTTTAAACGGACAATCTTTTGACATTTGTTGGACTATTTATTGTGTGCATATTTAGTGAGTACTCCATCTACACGAGTCAAAATGACTTTGACGTAAGCATAACACATAAACGAGCAGGTTACGGATGATTTTTGAGTTAACCATGTGACGGTATCGAGAATAAAAGTGATTATTTTGTACATATGCATAGATACGATTGCGTACTAGGGATCGTTCAAAAGGTACGTTGCCAAAAGTCTGTTTCAATTCAAGTATTATATATTTGAATAGTTTTTGTTCATCCTCTTCTAAAAAAGCAATTCCCTGATTGGTGGTCATTTTCAGTTGACACTCCCTGCCTCGCCATAATTGCAGCGAATGATTTTGCGAAAACCCCCATTTTTACATTTGACATGAAAAGTCACCCATATCGCAGTTGTTTGATAAGAACAACTTATTTGCAATGGAGATCCAATATTTGCTCCACTTTTGTCGTTGGAGTAATCAGGTGGACAGCTCTTTACTTGTATTGAGATTGGTATGTTGAAATTATTACAAAGGAGGAAAAAACGTCTCTACATACATTCCGTTGGAGAATAAAAATATATGTTGACTGTCGAAAACTTGTTTTTAGAAGTGTTTTAAGTTTATTCGGAATTAAATTTTATTATTTGTAACTTACATCTACACAAAAATGAGTTACAGAAATGATAACCCAGGGTATTACCCAACAGCAGAGGGGAACGGAGCATATCAAAGTATTTAACATTACAATTATCATGGCCTATTAAAACAATTTTAAGTGATCGATTAAAAATTGAGATATCTCGTTGTTAAAATAGTGAATATGATGCAGAACGCGTTACCTCAAGGAAATTACCAACCATTGAATCCTCCAATATCCCCAAATCCAATGGCTATACCTCAGCAACCATACGAACGGCAACAAGTTCATTCTAACTATCAAGTTCCGACAGGGTATACACTTGTGCCAATTGAAAGTGTTACACCACATCAGCCGCCAGCAGGACGAACTGGAGGACATTACCCACCTCAATATTCACATGATCAAACATATGCAAATACAGAATATCTTCAGGACCAGTCGCATTTTCAAGATCCAAGATACAATTATGGGCCACCTGGAATGGGAGAATGGGAGAAGGAAGGACATTACTATCCACAGTCTCAACAAGGTTATCCACCACATCGCGAGGATGATGCTTTTCGTCCCCACGCTTACGCCAGTTCCAATCGTGGAAAGTTCAGCCAATCTAAGCAGTCATCCTTGGAGGGACATTCTAAAAGGAGCAAGGAAATCCCAAAGGCCAAAAGTAAATCCAAGTCGAAAAAGAAAAGCGAGTCCAGTGAATCAGAAGAAGAGGTACCACTCGAGACAAAAGTCAAATCAAAGAAACCTGCGAAAATAAAGAAACCTTTGAACATTGTCAAATCACCAAAAGGGCTCCAAGTCCTAGGGAACATGCACGACTTAACCAAATCTGATGACATCTACAAAACCATCGAAAAGTACGCAAAAAACAGTTGCAACGTCGACGAAAATGTGGAAATAAAAATTCACAAAATTGTGGAATTTGACAACCTGATTTCTACTAAAAAGCCATCCAACGCGAAAGCTAAAGTGCAAAATCGATCCCTTCTCTGGTTCAAGACAACCCCGAACAGTGTGGCGAAGTTGGTTGCAGCTGAAGACGGCCACATCGCTTTCTACGATAGACTTGCGAGGGTGCTTGCCACCTACCCGAAACCCGTGAAGGAACCCCTCCGTCAAACTATTCTTCTCTGCTCAGTTTCCCTTGGCAAGGAATACAAGTCTCCGAATGGACTGAAGCACTGGGCATCCAGAGGAATTCCTGAAGGATACAATTCCATCAAAGCAAGTGGCAAGTACACTCCAGATTGGAGTGGCAATCGGGACGACACCTTCTCGACGATTCCCTGCGGGAAGACAATGGAGGATGGGCGATACAAAAGTTATCAGATGGACTACAGCGAATACATCATTCATGAAATTGCAAGGGCTAGAGTGAGGTATGCTGTTGATGTGGAGTTCACTCCGGGGGAAGAGGATGACGAGGATGACGACGACGGCGAATCAAGCGAAGAAGAAAGTGATTACGAGTCATAAATTTGATTTGACTTTCTTCTGGAACTGATATGAACTTGTTTAAATAAATATGAAAAATAATGTTTAAATAAATCAATTACTTCATTAAACCATCCTCATCAAATATTATTTTATCTCATTCATAATCATAGTTTACATTCCACCAGAAATCGAATAATAATCCTCTCCGGATCATAGAGAATGTACTCATTCCAAGCAATGTCGAACTGCGAATGTCTCGTATTTTGTTTGGTGACTCCAGAGGGCAGTATCGCTCCAAGATAATGTTTATTGTCCTTCCAAGTGGGGATATTTGTCCCCATTCCCTTAACACAGTCAAAACCTGTTGGTGCCGTTTTGTAATCGGAATGGGTGTGATGGGATTTGTATACTTTTCCTGGTGCAACTTCCGCCAAAATGAAATATGCCGTTCCCGCTGAAGTCTTGCCAACGTAGCCAGCACTCTTGGCGATTCTGTCTGCAAAGTAAATCCCGCCGCCGAAAAGACCTCCGGTCCCCATCCGAAAGCCGGTTTGAATTATTCCTGGGACGGCGGCAGGTTTTGTACCATGCCACAAGATAAGACGGTAAGTCTCATCAAAAGGCTCCCGCTCTCCTTCCCGCTCCACCTTGAAAACGTTCTCGACCGTGATTGCTTTCCCATTTGAGGAGTTTGTCACGTATTCAACGATGTTGGTGTGCATTTGGCAGGTCGAAGTTAGTCTTCTGATCTTGGCGAATTTTCGGAGATCAGCGGGAGTGCTGCCGCAGGATTTGGACAAGATGTCGTAGCTTGTTGGATTTCCTGCGGACTGCAATAAAAGAGAAACTGTCACGGGTTGAGATTCTCCTCATTTGATTTGTTGTAAAAATATTTAACAGGAACATAGCTACCGTGTTCACGTCGTCTTGATGGAAATCTTCCAAAGGATTTCCAGACTTGTTTTGCTGGGAGCTCATCACTAATTTTCTACGGTTAGAGCTTAGAAGTATAAATATCAATTTATCGGAAATTCTATTATGCTGACTGGCAACAATCTTTGAAATTACCGGCGTCCGAAACAATTTTGGTGCAATAATAGACACAATTTTACTGTTTCCGTTTACCTGTCAAACAGACTTACGACTACCACACTAACCACACAATGCAATTCTCAAGTGCTATGCTAAGTAAAATGCTGACATCATCTCAGAATTCAACGAGACGCAGACCATATAAATATGCTCGTACATTAACATTAGTGGGATAGAAAACGGCAAATCAATTTTTCACTGCAACATTATTGATTATAAGTTGTAGCCTTCTGCTTTCAAATGTATGTTTTTCAGATCACTCAGACACATCAAATGCAGATTGCATTTGATATGACGAGCTTGTATATCATTCGCTTCCATTCTCGTAATTCAAAGAGGTTTTTGGCTTCCACCAACAACATTCTCTTTTTTGGAGCATGTGTCCAGTTATAAAAAAGTGCAGTTTGGGCACCCACCACCACCCACCCAAAGTTGAAATGAATACAGTAAAAGCGAAGGGTAAAAAGATAAGAAGAGACAAGCTTTGCACAAATTGCCTTGCATTTGGCATTACAGTTTGATTATTTACTTACATGCTGCATAACCTGCATAGCCAGGATAGTCTGTCTCGATCAAGGATGAAGTCAAGTTTGTATTTATCTGAATTTCAATGTAAATGTTATCAGCACGAATAATGTTCAACTTTTTGTGAGTCAGTTTATCACAACACACAAGCCACCATCTGTATGTTTCTCTGAACCTCTCGAAAATGTCAAATAATTCTGGAAAGAGCCACTGGCCTGCGGATCCGTTCAAATTTGAAGGAGTGGATCCACCTCAAACCGTTCCACCCAAGAATCCTTTCGAAAATTCATTTGGTCAAAGTCAACAACAACCGAATCCTGCAAATGGATATCCACCCAATCAAAATCAACCTTATGGTTGGGGGCATCCAGATCCACAGCAGCCACTTGTAAAGTTCTTAAAAATAGAAAATTTAAATATTTTAAAAATTAAATCTGAATAATTTATTTGTTTCTGTAGAATAATGCTCCGCCGATTGGAAACTTTCCAAACGGACCGTCATCTCAGTTTCCAGGGCACACTGAGAACTTTGAAAACGCGGGAAATTTTGACCAGAGGCGAAATTCAAATGGACAATACAATCAGCAAGAAACAAACACAAACCACTTGAACTTTCCCAATTCTTCGCACAGCAATCAAATGGAATATCCACAACAAAACACCAATGACTTCGAAGTGCGCGAATATTCCGGACGAACAGATATTTCATCTGAGCACCGTGGCTCATATTTCACAGAAGACAATGACGGTGACTATTTCGAAGACGACTCTGGGAACAATCAAGTTTACTACGAACCTGAATCGGATTCAGATGAGATCGGAGCGAAAGGTCCTTCCAAGAAACGAGGCCATCCTTCTTCAAGAAGGGGAAGGCCTTCCCACCAGCAAGCTCATTCCAGCAAAGGGAAGCCGACTTCAAAGTCGTCCAAACCTGGAAAGATTTCACTAATTTCAAATGTAAGTGAGTTGACCGCCTTGGGAACATTTGAATCTCTGGAGAAGTCGGATCGACTCTTTGAAATAATAAAGAAGTACGTAAAGAACAGTTGCTCAAGCGGAAAGTATTCTGGGGATGTGAAGGTTCACGGGATTTCAAGAATACCGAAAGGATTCTTCAGTAAACCTCTTACCGTTCTCGAACGACGATTGCCGAAAATGTTGGTCGGATACAAAATGCTCCTTTGGTTCAAGACAACTCGGGAAAGTGTGAAACATCTTGCGCAACGGGATGACAAGTGTGTCGCCTTTTATGACAGGGTTGTAAGGGCGTTTCCACTCAGGCCAGAAGACTTGACAAAGCCTCAGAGAATGACACTTATTTTGTGCTCGGTAACCAATCCGCTTTCAAAAAACTAAATTCAGAGACAAAACAATTAAGATTAATGGTCATGCTTTTCTTTCGTTTAGGTGGATCTTGGGACATATCATACATCGGATAAGGGCTATCGTCATTGGTCCAGACAGAAAGGTATTCCAAACGCATGCAATTCCGTGAGGGGATGTGGCAGGTTCATTTCTGATTGGAGTGAAAATGAGGAGGATGGCACAACAATTGTTCCTTGCGGCAAGACAAAGCCGAGTCGACAGGGGGCGAATTCGAAGTTGGACTACAACGAGTATATGGTGTTTGAAGCAAGGAGAGTGAAGGTCAAGTACGCGGTTGACATTGAAATGTATCCATCCTCTAATTAAAGGATGATGACAGAACCATCATCCATAACCATATCATATAACAGTGTCTTGATGTTTCTTTAGTGTTTCAATAATTTTTATTAAATATTAGCATGTTTTCCAGATGTGTACATTTTAAAATATTGGTTGTTGAATGGTCAAAATTCATGATTTGGCATGTATTCGATTCATCTTGTGTTCACCACGAAGCAGAATTTAATAAAATGTCAAAATGAGAGTTGCTCAATCTAAGTCAATTATATCCTTCATTCAGAAAACTAATCTAATCAAGTGAACTTTTATTGCGGATGTTTTGATCAACCTCTGCGGCTATCATCCTGTGAGGGGATTTTCCTCTGTGGATGGACTAACTTGAATCAGATAAATAAATGCTAAATTATGTAAATGAAACACGATTCAGAAGCAATCAACGTTATGACATAATACATATATCCGACAGGCTTTATCTACACATGTACACATTCACTAACTAAGCTCAAATAATAAGCCACTTCAACAACTGCAATTTGTTCAAAAACATCCTTCGCAAAATTCATCCGCGACTCGGAGTTTGCAACTAACTAAATTAGTTCTACGCCCTAATGTCTAAAACAATTGCCCATCAAGAGCATCAATGCACACGTACTCGACTCATGATTTAACTTTCCGTTTTATTTTTATCTGGTGCCACTGCCACTTCAAGCTAGCATACTGTTGAAAACTGTTTATCTCTGTGAACCAAAGGCTTTATCCGCAGCCAAATTTTGTGCATTTACTCTGCGTACACAGTCAATATTTGTCTGTGTGCCTGCACCTTCCAATATTGCCAGAAAAGGAAACAAAGCTTCCATTTAGGTAAGGCTGGGTAAACATGTGGAATGCAATTTTGATTACTTTTTTTGAATAAATAAAAGAACCAAATAATTTCCATTCCTTTAAAAACACTCCTCTGCCCTAGAATCGAGGATATCATGGCATCTCTCCGTGGTCAGTTAAGTCAGTTAACTCTGAATAACCCAAGTGGCGATTTGAAACTGATCAAAACCCCAGCTGAGCTCTATTGTCTGGGAAGACTGGAGCCCTTATCAAATACGGACGCTGCGTACGCTAAAATCGCGAAATATGCCCTTGACGGTAAGCATATTCCACAGGAGTCTAAATTGGAGCTAAAGATTCACGACATTTTCCATGTCAGACCGAACGCCAGTGAATCGACTGCTTCCCCTGGCAAAAATCAGCTCCTGCTCTGGTTCAAAACGACACCAAAAAGCGTGGGAAAACTTGAAGAACATGTGGACGGATGTATTTCCTTCTACGACAGGTTGGCGAGGGCGTTAGCCGTCAACCCGAAGGAGATTAAAAAGCCACTTCGTCAAATGCTTCTTCTCTTTTCCGTTTCCCTCCAGAAGATATACGAGTCGCCAAAGAAGTACCAGCACTGGCGGGACGAGCAACTACCTCAGGGATACAATTCGGTGAAAACTGTAGGGAAATTTATTCCGGACGGGAGGACCAATTTGGATGATAACTCCACAACTATTCCGTGTGGGGAAACTATTGTCAACACGGCATCCCCAACTTACGAGGCAGATTACAATGAATTTATCATTTACGAAATCAAGAGGGCGCAGTTGAGATACGCTGTTGACGTGGAAATTGCTCCTTATGCGAAAGTGGTAAACACGCCTATCGTCCAGACTCCAATTAATGTATCAAAGCAAATAGACTCGGATACGGAATCAGAGTCCGAGTCCGATGACAGTGATTAACCTTTGCGGCAAAATTAATAATATGAAATTTCATTTTCTCGCTGTCGAATTAAATCGAAATAAAAATAAAAATATATAATCTTTAATCCGGATGGAATGCCATATGTCATATTTTGCTAAAGATTGTGACATTAAAATAAATGATAAAAATTGCAATTAGCAAAACATGAAGACTACTACAGTCTGTAAGTAATTTGAAATTAAAATCTTTTAATTTCGATCGCAATCATCTCCATGCTCCTGCTCTATATTTTATTTACAGAGTAAACTCAACTTTCAAAATAAACCTAATTTTTGCTTGCTCCGGAGAATACACAATAAACTCATTATATCTAAGGATGCAATCTGAAAATTTGGGATTCGGGATAGTCTTGCCATATGGGAGCAGACTACCATTCCATAAAGTCTTCTGTTCCCTCCTATCCGGAACACTTTTACCTGCGCTCATTACGCTGTCACATTGAATGGATCGGCCTGAACTGAGCGTCAATGTGGGCGGCTCCTCAAAATATTCTTTGGGTGATTTGGCAGTGTACCACTTACCCACAGCCACCTCACACAAAAACACATAGCCAATGGCGCCTGGTGTTGTGTCACCACAATAATTTGCACTCTTGGCGAATCTGTCTGCGAAGTAGATGCCCTTGCCAAACATTTGATTCATATTCATTTTCGGTGGCAGAAGGCCCGTTCTAAGGATTGGGGCTACTGCTGCGGTTTTTGTCCCGTGCCACAACATCATTCTGAATTTCCCCTGAAGGCATTTGTCGTACATGAATCCCTTGTCGTGGTTCCTGTGAACGTGGATGATCTCATGAACCTTGACTTTATAGTCGTGTACGAGACCCACTTGAATATAAGTCATGATATCATTGTACGCCTCATCTGCTGGTGTTAGAATTCTCGCCGAGTAGAACCAGGAGTGAATATCTGCTGAAGTTATTCCTGGAATGCTGGACAGGGCTAGTTCAGCATTTGGCCTGATTTTCTGCTTCGCCCCACCACCGACCCTCCGCCCCTTCAACGATATACTATTTTTTAAACAAATAATAATTTACTTTTAAATTTTGTAATGTAGATATACACTTACTCTTGACGTTTGAGCTCTGGACATAATTTTGGGCCTGGAGACATGAAATCAAACTTTTGTTATGTATTCAGATTAGGTGTTGGCTCACGTAGCTTGCGTATCTTACTGACTGACTTTATCAAGTTTGGGATAGGGGCAAGCAAATCAGTGATGGATGGATTTGCAAAAAATGTGGGTTGCAAAATTTTATGAGAGGTTTGTTTAAGCAGTTTGGTATTTTTCGGATGACATGCGGGAGGTTACATGATTATGATCATGGTATTGCTCCGGATGTGATGCAGTTGTGAAACACTTGATGTGGATTGGATGAGTTCAATTTTATAGGTTCAAGTGGATTTCAGGCTTTTGTAATGGCTATAATATAACATTGATGATTTATACTTATAATACATCAAATATAAAATACTTAAAACCTTGTCAAATTCAGGAGTAAAATTCAAACACATTTCAAAATTATATATTTTTCTGGACAAAATCAAAAACTGAAGTTGGATTCCGCCAATGGCCCCTCCCATTCTTTTCATATTTCTGCAGAATCCTGTACATCTTCCCCACGGTAACATGCTTATGTGAAACATGATTGACAAAGTTGGAGATTTCCCCATGCTGGTTAGGAGTTCCCACTGTATAATATACCATAGCAGGTCGGTCCATCTCAGTGCACGCCATCCATTGAATAATGAACTTCAATTGTGGATCCCCATTAAATGCGCCACAGCCCCAGTTTCCAGTAGCAACTTGTTGCACTCGGCCTCCCTTCTTGAATGCAACACTACATTTGTGCAGCTCTCTGTCAATCTTGTGCTTTTGGTACTGGGTTGACTCAGTGCCCCTTTCGAATATAAATAAATATTTCGAGGATAAATATTAAAATTTTCTCGAGAAAAAAATGTTTTTAAAATTCGCAAGTTTTCGTTACTTTCTAAAGAAGAGCGCATCCATGGCAACCAACTGAACCATTTCCCTTCCTAAATCATCTCTCCTCAGATTCTGCGGACTTTCCATCTTTTGCCATTTGAAGGTTGTCCTGTAGCCCGTATAAGAGCTAAATTGCCTCGCTCCAGTAATCACCATCACGTCGTCATCCCCTAAAACCTCTGTGAATAACCTGGAAGCAATTAAATCAGGACAAGTTGCAAAGCGAATTTCCTCCTGAACCATTCCCACAGAGAGAATCCCTCCACCGACATATTTGTTTGCGAAGTCCGCCTGAAGGAGGTCATTAGCGTCTTCAATTGTGTGTGTGTCATTAGGCCAAACATCGCAAAGTTTTTTGGTGGACTGACTCCAATTTTGGGGCCGGGAAATTGTCCTCCTTTCAAACGAAATGATAGCGTCAAGATCATGTTTGTCTGCGTTTCCAATCTGTTCGAAGTACTCAAGGATGCATTTGATTTTCTCTATTTTCACTTGGGTCCGAGGACCTTCTGAGCCATCGTGGAATAATCTAAATCGGAGAATCAATCCTTTAAAAACGCTCCCCCACAAGACTTTTTTTGATGAATGCTTGATTTTTACTTTAGGAAATGAAAATGCGGAAGTTTATTCGAATCCCTCTGATCATGTGGAATTGTGCAAAGAAACGCATTTGCTAGGAGACTTGCGCAAATCCCTCTGGTCAGGAAGAGTGTGCGCCATTGGCCCTGCTTCAAAAATGGAATTGACTTTCCGAGTCTGTACGGCATTCGCAAGCAATATTCAATAATCACGGGAAGAACTCGAGGGAGTTTCTGAGCCAACACCTTGTCGTCCAGCACTCTAAAGTTGCAGATTTGAGACAACTTCCTGTTGTAAATTCCCACAACTTCCTTCATCAATTTTGAAACTCTGCTCCCAGGTTGGCAGGAGGAATCCCCAAGGTGATAAAGTTGCCGCTCTATAACTTGCCACCTGGGAATTATTATCGGTCTTCCATTATTGTCAGCCACCTTCTTCTTCCACTCTGAGCTCATTGGAAGCTTCACTCGAGAAGGATTGTCCCACTTCCACGCATATTCTGATGGAGTACTCCTCCAAGGAATGGATTGGTCATTTTCTGGGATGAATATGGCATAATATTTCTCCTTGTCTAGGAGTTTTGCCTCGAGCTGCATAGTTACAGGGGAGGATATCACGGGAACATTTAAACTGTTGGAAAGGCGTCGTCTAGATGAAGGTGGGGTTCCGGCGTTGGAGAAAATGGGAAGACTGCCCTCTCCTGAAAGTTCACCGCGATGGCAATGATTTTGTTCGTGCGGAGAATTGCTTCTTTCCGGTGAATGAGGTTGGACAATCTCTTCAAAATCATCGGGTGTTCGTGGTGGTGACGATGATGGGGGTTGAGGTTGATCTCGTTCAGTGTCATCCTGTTCCTGCTGAGAATAGAAGAAAATTCTTAAAGCGTTTCGATACAAGGACACATTTAGTATGAACTTTTACTGGAAGTACTTCATCAGGGTCAGCAGTTTGAGGTTGTGAAATATGTTCGACATGTATTGGATGCGCTGGTGGTTGTTCATGTAGCCCAATTCCTGGGTCAACAAGATTAGTTGCCATGGCCAACGTGAAAATATCTTAGTTATATAGTTGTTTAAATGAACAGATGTTTATTCTGCAAATTAGTTGCTTCGTTGCTGGAATTTATCTGTAGCTTGGATCACCCTGCGGAATACACAGCACTTTCTCAAATATAAATCTTTTCACTTAACAACATTAACCGTATCAAGGTTTCATCATTTGAGTTCGAAAGAATTGAGACTATGCTTTACTTTACCATTTACATTACTTAATATTTTCATGGGTGATGTATGCCTTCCAGTTCGTCGTTATCATATTTCGAGTGTGGCGATTCAGGCTATTCAAACGTAGGTGAGCTTATATATTACTGATTAGAATAAAAGAATACCATGTCTTATCAGAAAATTGTGCGGGGATGTATACGTCCTTTTTTGCGTTAAAATGAAATAAGTGAGAGAGGGCAGTAGGCATTAAAGGATGCATGTTCCTACGAGAACAAGCATTTCTGACTTCACAAGGTTTCACTTCAACACTTATGTTCTTATCGCTGTTGATAACAGGACTCATTCAATTCAGGTTGGATTGCATTCATTGAACACGTAGAAAATTTACCTCGTTTTTCTGATGCGTAAATTATATAAAGAATTTATTATTAATATTATAAGAGCACTTTTTCCTTTGAGGTTTAAAGCCAATAATTGGCATCGGAATCAATAGCCTATAACAATTGAAACCGCTATATTTGTTTTGTTGAAGTTGCCATGGAAAAAGTTGTATCTCAACTGAAATGTCCAGTATGTCAGGAAATTCCTGATGGGAAAATATTTCATTGCAAAAACAATCACAATATTTGTCTCACTTGCCTCGGATCAACGGCATCTTGTCCTACTTGCACCGTCTCTTTGGTTGGGACCGAGAACCAAATTCGTAACAGTGCTTTCGAGAGTGTGTTGGATACCATTGATTTCCCGTGTCCCAATCACGTACTCGGTTGTGCGAAATCGTTCAAGCGTGGAGAAATCAAACGTCATTTCAAAACAGAGTGTGAATATGGGTAAGGTAGCATATTAGCTGAGTATGTTTTAAAAATGTCTGTCGATTTGAAATAAATAAGACTTATTTTAATTTTTAATGTAATTTTTAGGGGTATAAAAGTCCATCTTTGCAAACAAATTGGTTACGCGAATTGTACATTCCAGTCGAACTCCAGGCAGATTCAATCTATCATCGAGCATTTCCAAACCACTCACAATAGTACGGTGATCGAAGGGTCTTCTGCAAAAGTTGGGTACAACGACTTTTGCAAAACTCTGACTTCACTTAAGCCAGAACAACGGTATGTAGGTCCGCCAGTTATTTTTAAGAGGGTTGGACAAGAGATCACCACATCATTTTTGATTCTCCCAATCTGTACATATGCCAACATTAAGTTAACGACATGCTCCTGGATATGTGTATTCCTCGGAGAGTTGTCCAATGACGAAAAGCAATTTAAGGTGGAATTCACTATCAGAAACCAATCGGCCAATATATCTCCTCTACAATGGACAACCAGGGCATGCTCCCTGGAACATGCTGGTCCAATGTTGGAAGAGAGTATGCTATGCTTAATATCGTTGTCGTCGCTCGCCCAGCATTTTTGCGAAGGTAACCAACTCGTACTGGGAGTCAGAATACAACAAGACGCTGTTGGACATATCAAGGTGAAACAAAGAACTGCGGCGTCGAATGACATTTGCGTTTCTTTACAAATGCCGACCTTAGAGTGTTTGGATTTGAAGAATATTTAAAAATCAGTGGTATATTTGAGCAAATATATGAACAAAACAAAAGTATACACGAAACAATTACACAAATGGGTTTCTTAAAGCCGTATTAATTTTTGCAGCCCTATTTTACCAGTTCACATTCCCAGATTCGTGGGAGTTCAACAATTGTTCCTGATATTACACCATCCGCATCAAATCTTTCCGTCGCTTCACTGAGACTTCACACTTACCCAAATTACACGGGAAGTTTATCCACATCAAATTTTGCCGTTGCTACACTGAACTCTTACCCAAATTCCACGGGTAGTCCATCCACATCAAATTTTTCTGTCGCTTCACCGAACTCGTACACAAATTCAACAGGAAGTCCATCCGGATCAAACTCCCCGGCTATTGAATACAGTACTATTGGAGGAATGCCAGAAATGGTAATAAAACATTGTTAATGTCTTTGCAAAATTTATTTCCTACTCAGGCGCTGATCATTTCAATAATAAGTAAGGTATTCGTAGCAAACGCAAACGCGAGACAACAACTTCATTGGAACTATTAATTATCTCAAAATGGCTACCGAAGGAAGTAAGAGTAAGTCCACCTGGGGAGAAGATCCTTTCACATTTAACCGGGTATCTCAACCAGGAAATTTGCCACTAGGAAAAACATCAGCATCATTTCGCAACGCAGACATGAGCTGGAGCCCTGAAGAACCGATAACTTCGAATGCCATAGAAAAATATAAATTTTCACCAAACGTACCAGGTAGTACCCAATTTCCGAACAACCCACCTTCTACGCCTAATTTTTCTACTGCAAAACCACAACCGAGTATGATCACCCATATGAACCAGCTTAAATCCTTGGGCGTTTGGTCCAAGGTTGGCTCAGGTGAAAAGTTACATAAGGTTTTGACAGCGTACGCCAAAAACAGCAGTAGTCTCCCCGCAACCCATGTGGAAGTACACTCGATAACGGAAAGGAAGCTGAAGGAGAATTTGAGCGCGACAAATCAGAGTTTGTTGTGGTTCAAAACTACAACGGACAGTGTCCGACATATGGAAAAGGGAACACAAGGCTGCATCGCCTTTTATGATAGACTTGCAAGCGCCTTCGCCGTGAAGCCTAATGAGATGACGGGATCCCACCGACAAATAATTTTACTGTGTTCAGTATGTTGTTTTATATTTAAATTTAAAGCGTGACCTTGCTTAGAAAATTTTATTTTTCAATATATTTTCTTTAGGTAACATTAGGCAGGGTCCATGAATCAGAACACGGTTACAGACTATGGTCCAAATCTCCCATGCAAGATGGCTATGACAGTGTAAGAGGCAATGGACGTTTGATCCCAAATCCCGATGAGAATTATCTGGACGGCTACGTGGTTATTCCGTGCGGAACGACTGTAAAAGCGAAAAAGGAGACCCGGTTGGATTACAATGAATATGTCATCTATGGATCTAGAAGAGTTTCGGTGAGATATGCCATTGATATCGAAATTCGTCCATGAGCTTTATTCTACAATTAAAATTATTAAGTTTCGGCTATTCGGTTATTAAGTTTAAGTTTAAGTATTACTATTAATGTAGGCATTCTGTTACTGACATCATGGAAATAATATTAGCATTAAAAATTACTACATGCAGTTAATTTTAAGTATTTCAAGAACAACACCCAATTTAATTTTCCTCTGGGCTAAATAGCATCAATGTCTCAAGCATAGCTCGACGTCTTCGCTCTGTGGTTTTATCTTTTGAGGAACAAAGTCAAAAGTCAAATACGAAGTCGCAATAGAAATGCTCCTCATAAAAATGTATACGAGAAGCCGTGCGAGGTTCTTGCATTGATTACTGATTCTACTTGCTCAAGTACTGTTATGCACTATATTATATATCAGCTCTGGCATAAAGATAACGAATCCTCAATTTCACAATATAAAAAGCGAACATTGGAAATTTCGCATGTATTTGCATACTCTCCTCACACAGAAAAACACACATCTCTAATTGTGCAATTCAAGCATATGTGTAACTAAGACAAACTTCCTACTTGACGAAGTTACAATAATAAATACATCACCAATATTTTATATTAATAAAGACTTCTATAATAATGGCGGAGGATGATTCATCTTCTATTGAAGTACTTTCACAAGTTATTCATAACATTAATTGTTTGGACGATGTAGAAAAAAAATCCCTCGAAAATCGTTTTAGTGAGGACTATTCCGTCCGAAATGAGAGTGATAGTAGTGACGATGAGGAGAGCAACAACAGGTATGAGCTCAGCATTGAGGAGCTCCTTCAGAAAGCAAACACGTCTTCAATTAATGAAAACGTGCAAGTTCAAGACGACACATTCGACGATAGCTTAGATGTAGAAAATGAATCAAAGCACCGTCGAAGTACGAATACTCTTGGTCGTTCTACCCAGGAAAGGGGGGTAAGAAACGCATGAAATTTTAAAATTAAAACTGAATGTATATAAAAATTAGTTCTTTCTGAATCACAAATTGAAAGGCAAACGAAGAACGCGACTGTTCGACTTCTGAGACTTATGACACAGACGATTCTGAGTCCAATGAAGATGTATCAGGAAATAATTCTGATCAAACATCCCCTGAGAAAGATTCAAATTTAACGGATCGAGTTTTTGCTCATCATTCACCACCTTCAAATCAAGCTCAAAACCGCATTTCGGCTGAAGAAAACTGGTCCAAAGACCAAATTGAGGCACATCGTAGATCACAGCAAGCTCTGTTCCAAAGTAGGCCATGGCCCGAGAAGCAAAAGTGGAGTCAAATCCAACGACCAATATTAGGCACAGGTCAGTCAACGTTATTGCCAGCAAGGATTCGCAAGAATTCTACAGAAAGCTCGTATTTGTTAAACTTGTATCTATTTAAATTCCACAACATTTTTAGATTTGAATAGATCCGGACCTCCATTCAATCTCCAACATTCCAAACATTCATCGGAACAGTTCGATCCAAATCAATGTTCCTCACCTCAACGTCAACGAAGTCATCCACAAAACCATATTCCTAAATTTGACGATAAAGATAATTCACGCAGCAACTTCAAGATTACACCCCAACTTTCCTCCAAGCTCTCCCAGAGTTCCCATAATTGGACCGCCCTTTTCTTCTTGGATGGTCAAGATGGCCCTTCTACTTCCAGTGGAGCAAGGACTTCAGAAAATTTCCACGGCAACTGGAAATGGGATGATGCTTCCTTTGCTAAAGTTCCTTTAAGCCCACACTTTTGTCAGTGGGACATCCTTGCGATTAAATTGGTCACATTAAGAAGTCAATGCGAGACATCCGGTAACGAAATATATTTTCTTTTGAAATTAGTACATTGTTTTGAAAGTTTTTATAAAACTAATAAATTTAGCTTTAAATTTAATTTAATTACATTAAATTTTTCAGAGCTTCAACGAAATCCAAGTCAAATCGGGAAAAGTTTTGGTCAAACTGTGTCGTCATACCAGAGGAACACCGGGAAACTCTCCAACTTTGAGATTCTCTCTCGCCGAGAAATTTCTCCTCACATTGTGTCCACCCTCCCTATAATAATCCACCACGCCCTCCAGCTTCCACTCCTTCTCTCAAAACCCATCCGAATTCTTGGAAAGGGCCACTCTCGAACCATCCTCTTGACGAAGAAACTATGTTGCTCTTTCCTCGCAAATGCGTTCCTCTGCACCTGGCCGGAACCCAAGGATTCCATGGGCGACTTCAACTTTTTCAGTTTGTTCCACATGGCCAGGGAAGAGGAGAAGGATTCAGTGAAAACGGAGAAGATTATGTGCATCCTCAACTACTTCCACCAGATGAACTCAGTCATGGCCTTTCAGCAGAGTGGGAACATCCCCGACAAAATTGAGGACTCAATTGTGTCCTTCGAGAGGAGATTGAGAAGAGAGAAATTGAATTGGTCTTCATCAACAAAACCCCTATCCGAAGTTCAAGTCGATGCTGAGGGGAAAATTGAGGAGAAATTCGGCATGCTCCAAGTTGACTTTGCGAACAAGATTGTTGGTGGTGGTGTTCTGAACGAGGGCAGCGTCATGGAAGAAATTCGCTTTTGCATTTGCCCTGAACTTTTAGTTGCGAGATTGTTTACGGAAGAGCTGGACGACGATGAGGTTTTGGTGGTGAAGGGAACTCAGCAGTTCAGCAAATACGATGGATACGCATCTGCCTTCCAGTATCGTGGACCAGAAAAACAATTTCATTTTCCGAAGGATGAGTTTGGGAGGATGATGACGGAGATTGTGGCAATGGACGCGATTCCGTGGAGAAGCATAAAGTCTTCGAAACAATTCAAGAAGGAATTCGTGGACAGGGAACTTCATAAGGCTTTGGTTGGATTTGAGATGACAACTGAGAATTGCAATCCGGTGGCGACTGGAAATTGGGGATGCGGAGCCTTCAATGGGGATCCAGAGTTGAAGTTTTTGATTCAGTGGATGGCGGCATCCGAATGTGGAAGATCTTTGTGCTTCCACACAATGACGAATGTACAACAAGCAGAGAGAATAAGGAATCTAGAAAGATTTCTTAAGGAAAGAGGAGGCATTAATGTGGGACTTTTGTACAAAATTTTACTCAAATTTCATGCAAAGCATTCTCATTGTGATTCCGTATTCGACTTTGTCATGAAGTCGATAAATGCAAAGGGAAATGTGTGAAATTAAAACATTTCTATGTTATAGTAATAAACTACAATATAAATAATAATTGATTTTGAAGAATAATTACTTTAAATTAAATTATAATAAAATACAAATGGAAATTATATGTTAAATATATAAATGCAAATTATTTTGCCGTACTATCCAGAAACGGGAATAATATATCTTAAACGTCAACTTTCATTTGCAGTTGAAGAATTTATTGAAATTCATACCAATTTCATACATGAAATTTGTTAAGGGAGCTCTGCCTCAACCTCAACCAAGCCAATACATGTTATCAGTTTATCCTTGAAAATTCGATGCGTTCGTACTTTCGTACTCATTTGTTTTATCACAAATCAAGAGCAATCGTAGATATAAACCATCAAGTTGCAGTCCAATCCAGACTTCCAGTATAAACTCAATATATTCGGAACCATTATTAGCTATTACGTACTTATCCACACTGTGTAGTCGAGAGTTATGTACAACAAACTTTGCACCAAATTAATATATTTTTAAAAATAATTTTGTGCTACTTATTTGCATTCATGATGAACTCCGACTCGGAATACGAGATAGAATTTGATGAAGACGTGGAAGCTGAAGGAGATCTAGATTCTACTCACGCGGTAATATTGATGGGAAAAACAGTGCAAAGAATCAAGTATTTTCTCTAAATAATATTTTATGGAACCCTATCTGTAGGAATATTCTGTAAAAAACTACCAGCCAAACATTCACCCGTCCGCACTCCAACTTCTCACCCAAGTGCAAAACATCACTTCTCAGAATATCAGTTCTTGGCTCCACACCCTCAGGTTCGTCACTCCCATCGAGGAAACTTATAATGATATCTGCACCTACGTTGGCAACGGCCAAGACCACACTCACAAATTCGGCGGTATTAAAATCCACCATATTTTTCGCATTGTGCGGAACAATGAGCATGAATTCTTCCAAAACGAGAAAAGGCTGAGAATGCTTCTTTGGCATGGGACTCAAGAAATCCATGTACCATCCATTCTTGAATATGGCTTCAAACCTCCGCCGGCAAAGGGACAAATGTTCGGAGCAGGGATTTACTTTGCAGATCGATGCTCAAAAAGCGCTCAATACTGTCATCCGAATTTGAAACCGAATGTGGGCGACTTTGGCTACATGTTCCTCTGCGAAGTCATTCTGGGTAAGATGTACAACGCCAAACATGCAAAGACTGCGTACACCTCACCACCAACCGTGCAAAGCTCGAAGGGGAACTTGCTCCAATTTGATAGTGTCAAATGTACCGGAAGCAACATTCCAGATATTAATGATCAATTGCGAATTGGTCGCACAATTATTCCTCTGGGGAGAACCGTGCAGAATACAAAATATAAGAAATATACTATTATGTACAATGAGTTCATCGTGTACGATGCGCTTCTTGTGAAGCCAAAGTATTTGGTCAAGATTGAGTTTACAAAAAACAAAATTTCGTACTAAAAAGCAATAAAATAAATAAGTTATTTTGTAATAGTAAATATTGCATTCTAAAATGTTTGTCCAGAGTCAAGACCGATTTAAATAACATTTAAGTCATTTTCAGATTTAGAGTTTTATTCGCAATTTTATATTCGATTTATTTATTTCGGGGATTAATTGTCATCTATAAACTAAACTTAACAAAAATAAGATTCAATATAATGAAATGATTTCAGTCCATAAGTATACATGCCCTCTTTTCGGGTACACACACCACCACAAAAAATTGAGAGAAGAATACAGATACAGGCCGTGCAATAATTCAACATTGAGAATTAAGATAAAAGACAAGAACAAATATATATATTGGCAGGTATACCTGCCAACATAGCCAACAGTATTTACGATCTAAAATGTTAAAAGGTGCATTACGATTCATGTGTTATCACAAAATTCACACCTGGGACTCATCGCATTGCTCATAATCAAGGCTTGAGATTATTTGAATTAAAAATCGGGAAAATTTGTGAATAAAAATCCACTGAAAGCTAAAAAAAATATGCTTTCAATTTCAATATTTCGTAATGAAATAATACGGAAAACCATCATTGCTGCATCCAGTGTCTGTGTACGAGGTGGTATGAACTATTTCTACATTTTATGAAGTATAGTAAGCTCAATAACAGATAAAATATTCATTCGCATAAAATCTCAAGCTCTACTCATCAATCATATGCATACTTAATTTCAATTCAATTACCCATAAATATTTTTCATCGTACAACAGACAACAGACTGCATTCAAATATCTGCAACTCTCATTTTCGTTCTCTTTTCCATTTACTATCCCAGCCCAACATCTAAATCCCCACAATGTCATATTATCAAGTTCCATTAAATTCTCCAGGTAGAGTAGGTCTACATGGAAGACCTTCACCGTCACCAATTCCCGTTGACACTATTGAAATTCCGCAAACCGAGGTAAAGCCAAAGAAACATTTAAAATATCAATAATTAATTTAATACTTCATCACTTTCTTTTGATATTATATTATTCCTTTAATTTGAACAGTATCAACATTCCTTTGCTCATTCAACGACTTCAGCAAGAAGTAATCCAGGCTTTATTGTGCCACAACATCAAGATCATAATGCACTCCGCAATACGAATTCTCTGCCCGTAGGAGGAACAGGAGATAATCAACAACCAGGTGTCCATCATAGCCCTCCGCCACCGCAAATAGGATTCAACTTGGGTCCTCCACCTCCACCTCTTGGGCCCAAACCAAATTCACAAGTGCCAGTGACACAACACCTTGAAACCATGAGGTTATCATTCATCACATCAGCGATAACTACCCAACTCGGAAGAAAGCTTCTAGAACAGGACAAGTTCACGGCTGTCTTCATCCCCGATAAGAATGCCTCACTTCCTTGGCAAGTTTCTCCAACAGAGTTTCACTGGGAGTGGGACAATTTCAAGTGTGTCAAACTCCCACTCAGTTCCCACTGGAGGAAACAAATACTGGAAAACGGAACAAATATCAGCGTTCCAAGATGGAAAATTATAGATCACGAATTACGTAGATTGAAGGATTCTTGTCAATCTGATGGCACGAGTTCAAGCCGGATAAAGGAATGTATTAAAGCTTATCATGGAGAATTGGCTGGAGATTGCAACTTCAAAATATTGAACGACCCAGAATTGTCTCATCAGCTTATTCGAGTTCTTCCTGCGATAATTGACTACTGCCTGGAGCTGCCTGATCGTCTCGGGAAACCAATCCCATTTTTGAAAAAGGGCCAATGGCATACCCTATTTTTGAGCAGGGGTTTGTGTGCCAGTTTGTTGGCGAATGCGTTCCTTTCGACGATTCCGCATGACGTCAGGGATCCAACCGAATTTCCACATTTTCATTTTCTCAGGTAAAAAGTGGAAAATAAATTTTAAGAAATGGCGAAATGAGACCCTTTGTAACGACTTTAATTTTCTCGTAGGCTTTTCCATGAAGGTCCTGAAGGACTCCTCCGCGCCAAAATTAAGGCGGAGAAAATCAAATGCATCCTCGAATATTTTGAGCAGATGAAAAATGCGAACAAGTCAGAACAAGATTCGATAATTTCATTTGAGCGAAGATGCATTTATTCTCGAGGAAATTGGAAAGATTCTCGAAAACGGTTGTGCTTTATCAACCTCAGCAACACAGAGACAATTGAGGACGCCAGGGGTCTTCTGCAGGCCGACTTTGCGAACAAATTTGTTGGTGGTGGAGTGCTCAGTGAGGGAATGGTTCAGGAGGAAATTAGATTTGCAATTTGTCCGGAATTAATTGTTGCGAGGTTGTTTACGGAAGTTTTGAGTGACGAGGAGGTTCTGGTGGTCACAGGAGCCAAGCAGTTTAGCGCGTATTCAGGATACCGCTCGTCTTTCGAATTTAAAAAGATGCAAAACCCTCAGCAATTGGATAAGGATGAGTTTGGTAGAGAACTGGTTCAAGTCGTGGCGATGGACGCGCTAAACTTTAAACCGTAAGTAACTAATTTTGACATCTCACAAAACCCCAATTTAGACTGGCGCTAAAGTTTTTTGAATTTGAATTTTTTCAGAGGTTCAGAGTGGACGCAATATCAACAGAAAACTATTGACCGAGAATTGCACAAATGTTTTGTGGCATTTTACCCCGAGGAAGGGAAGCAACATCAAAGTGTTGCCACTGGAAACTGGGGTTGTGGTGCTTTTAATGGGGATCCTCAGTTAAAGTTCGTCATCCAGTGGATTGCTGCTTCCGAGGTGGGCCGAGCTGGGATGGTGTTTTATACTGTGGGCAACAATCAGCAATTTGAGGAAATAAATAGCTTCTGCAGATACCTGGCACAGAGGGAGGTCACCGTTGGACAGCTGTATAAGATATTGGGGTGGTATGAGAATGATGGGAATTTGCGCGGGAAGAATCGAATTCCGGTGTTTGAATTTATTAAAAAATGTTTGCTTAAATAAATTTAAGGATTAATACGTTTTAATCTTTTAAATATATATTTAAAGAGGAATCATAAAATTTACTTTATCAATTAAAGTCACATTTTGTTTTAAATCAGTCAACGAAGAAAATTACTAATATTACTAATTAAACATTTGCAAAGTCAACATTAAAACTCGACTTGAACTAAATACTTGATTTTGATTTTACTCGTATCGTAAACAATATATTCATTGTACTGAACAGCATAAGAAGGAAATTTGGTGTTCACAATTGTACTTCCGGAAGGAATAATACTTCCCTTCAGCACTGCATTTTCCGCCCGATCTGGAACAAATTGTCCAGTGCACATCACACTGTCAAATTCCATTTTGAAGTTTGAGGGCGCCTCAGTCATTTTATTATGAGCCCCTTTCGCGTTATACATCTTCCCGAGCAGGACATCGCACAGAAAGAGATATGACTTGCATCCTGGAAATGTGCTATCGGTATACTTGCAACTTTTGGAAACTCTATCCGCAAAGTATATTCCAGGACCAAACATTTGTCCAGTTGGAGTTGGCAGCTGGAATCCATTTTGAAGAATTGGTGCAACCTTGGAGAGCTTGGTGCCGTGCCAAAGCATCAAATGTTCTAGATCGCTTGCTGAGCTGGGCATCATGTTCGAATTCAATGTCGCCATTCCTAATAATTCGCAAGATGTTCTTGACTTTGATTCGAAAATTGTGAACTTGACTGTTTTGAACGTATTTCATAAGATCCGAGTATTCGTCGTCGAGTGGAGTAAGTTCCCATGCTTTGTAGAAGCTTGAGAGGAAGGTGGTTTGATTGGAGCCAGGGAGCTTGAGGAGAATACTTCGAGCTTCGTCAGAAACGGGTTTTGAGGTTTTGTTTGAATTCATCTTGGGATTGAGTTAAACGTATTAATTTCAGATTTAAAAAATCAGCCATAAAATATTAATAGCATTATTATTATTCGTACAGATTAGTGATGAAAAATTTGTCTCAGTTGATACCTTCGAATGGCTTCGTGTCGACATTTGTTTGATTTCCATTAGTGTTCAAAGTGGAAAGTTGATACTATTGATATTGATACTAATTGATTGATCAGCGTCTACTTGAAAATTAAAATTGTACTGTAATATTTAGTAATAATTTATTTGTTATAACCGCTCTAAATATCACAACATAGTCTTTCGTCATGATGGAAGCAAGCAGGAGGATGCATGAAGTATATCAAGTACGACATTATGCCGGATTTTAATATATTATGTGTATTGAACGTAGTGTCATTGTGTGTGCAAAGTGCAAAATAAATGAAAATTTATTTCAATATGTCTTGTGCAATTTTATACTAAATCAGATGTAATGTAATGAAGTATGTATAAATAAAATGCATTAAACTGAACTTGATACAAAATGCATGCTCTTTTAAGTCAGTCAAGCTTTAGGTAAGCTCACTATGTCCAGCAGCTTATTTGTTCGTTCTTGTTATCAGAGGAAAATTATCAGAGAGTTATATATATACAAGATACAACATAACACAAGCATCAATAGACTGAAAGCATTATCAATTTTCCCTGACGGTATTGGATGCACACACGCTGTCGAAAATTGTTTCAAGGTGACTCGTGTCAGGGAAAAATATAAGTACAGTATTACAACGGTTTAGTAAATACTTAATACCAATTCAAAACAAATCACGGAGGATAATTTTCAGAATATCAAGAAAAATGGGTGGCTATTTGAGTTCCTCACGTATGACTTATTTTAACTGTAAACTAAAAAGCTAACACGCGGTGCCGGCGGTGCACATCACCATTTCAGTTTCAATATATTAATTTCAGAAAATTCCAGCTACCCCTCGGGTAATTTTCCAATCGAACCCAAGCAGACGATGTATGGAGGAAAACGAGAACATTACTCCCAAGTACCAAATCACCGTCGACAATTTCGGAACACACCGCTGGATGTGGCGGAAAACCCCCATTGGACATGGTACAACGCTTTAGCAGGATCGGCAAGCCAGAAGAGAAACCTTGATGATGAAAGTGCTTCCGGGGGAGGCTCAAGTAAATACTTTGCGCAGGAAGATTTGAATATTAAATTTAAATCTAAGACGTTTCTTTAATTTCATTAATCATCTATTTTCAAAAGGGCCAAAGCGAGCGAGACTAGACGAGACTTGGTTAGGCCCCCAAGTACTGCCAAAGAGCGCCAGAATCAGAAGTGAGCTTGCAAATCTGCTTAAATCCCAGCGGGGCAGGCATCTCACTTTATTCTTCATTGAAGGATGGCAATATCCGCAACAAATTGGAGACTTTTGGAGATGGACTGACCCAACGTTTGTCCGTTTGCCGATAAGTCACAATTTCTACAACTGGGAGAACTTGTGCGGCCACTTGAAGCAATTGAAGGATGCGTGTGTTTCGGGTAAAAACGCTTTTTAAATTAAAATAGTTTTTTTATTTTTAAAACTTGAATACTATCTTACTCATCCAGGTCAATTAAAACACCAGCCAGAAAATTTGGGAAAATATATGCTTTCGATGATATCCAATTTTCAATCGAATGCCCACACCGAGTCCGACTTTGGCATCCTCTCTCGTCCCGTCCTTAGCAAGCATGTTTGTCGGGTCATCCCCATAATTGTGGATTTGGCCCTGAGACTTCCAGAGTTGCTATCCGGCCCCATACCATATTTGCAGCAAGATTCGTCAATGACTCTCCATTTCACAAAAGAGCTGTGCTCATCTTTATTAGCCCATTGTTTCCTCTGCACAATCCCAGAACGAGGAAGCATGAATAATATTCGAGATGTCAACTTTTTCCGTCTCTTCACAACTTCCGCAACGGAGACAAAGTCTTCAATGAAAACGGAGAAGGTGATGTGTCTCCTCAACTACTTTGTTCAAGTGGTGAAAAGTCCTCGTCAAACCAACATAATTTCTTTCGAGCGAAGATGCAACAAGGATCAAATCGACTGGGGAAAGAGTACCACCCAACTAACCCAAGTTCAGTTAGATTCCAAAGGAAAAATCGAGGAAAAAGTTGGAATGCTCCAGGTCGACTTTGCAAATAAAAACGTTGGCGGTGGGGTTCTAGCCGATGGCTCAGTCATGGAGGAAATTCGCTTTTGCATCTCTGCGGAAATGATACTTTCTCGACTTTTTACGCAAACTTTGAACAACGACGAAGTCTTGGTGATGACGGGCACAGAGCAGTTCAGCAAATATTCCGGCTATGCTTCATCCTTCCAATATGTCGGTCCTGAAACCCAGTCCCACCCGAGGGAAGACAATCTTGGCAGATTGAAAACGGAGGTTGTCGCTCTGGACGCTCTAAGCTTCAAGAAAACCGAAACGGAGAAGCAATTCAAGAAGGAAAACTTGGACCGGGAACTACACAAATGTTTCGTAGGATTCTCGGCAGGTAATGTACCGGTTGCTACGGGAAACTGGGGATGTGGTGCTTTCAACGGTGACCCCGAGCTTAAATTCTTCATTCAGCTGATGGCCGCTTCGGAAGGAGGAAGACCTTCGCTTTGTTACCATACGGTTGGGGATGTAAATCAAGGGAAACGGATTACAGAAATTATGGCGTTTCTTGGGCGTCACAGGGTAACTGTTGGAGGACTTTACAAGATTTGTCGCGCATTTTATGGCGAACATTTTCACTGCGACTCTGTCTTTGACTTTGCTGTTCACCAGTTGAAATCCGGGAGCGTCCATGGAACAAGGCGTCGTAGATGAGAAATTTCAAATAGATTTTTAATTATTTAACCTTCACTAATTAAAATTTAATTACAGATTTCGTCAAAGTTATTTTGATTAAATCATGATTTCAAGTTATGGTGTATCCTGAAACGTTCATCATTTTCCATTTAAGTATACTGCTTTCCATCACACCAATTATGTCTTTTACAGCGATATCTTCATAAATACATGCCACAGTCATAAATCATTACATTGATATCCTTCTTCAAGCATCATTCGACTTCGACGTGTATATTATAACTGTAGATATATGGAATGAGCTTTTCATGATGGACAAATTGACATGTTGAGCTGGACATTGGAAGCAAATGTTATCACTAATAATTTGCTTCTCATTGACATCTGATAATATCAGATGGTTTATATGTTTTATGGTTTATGGCCTAACCCTGATATTTATTCCGTAATATTCACAAATCACTGAATTACATTCCAATATTCAATATTTGCTAAAACTTGAGGGACGCTAATTGGGAACTCAAGTGAAGCAGAGAATCATGGAGGACGAGGAAGACTCGAATTTAAAACTACCAGTTTCGCCTCCTTCAGAGAGGCCTACATGTAGGCCCGTGTTTCACCCAGAAGTTCTTCACCAATTCAAGTATGTTTCGTCGGGAAAGCCTATTCCGAATCCAAAACCAGCACCTCGCAAAATAAATACTGCACAAATTCCAACTGAGAGTATAATTCCTCAGTCTCCCCAAAGTGACCAAGAATCACTCACATTTCAACACAACCAGCTTGCATCGCCTGTACCACAAATTCGGAATCCAAATTGGGTAAACATTGTTTCAATCAAGAAGATGGATTTTATTTGTCGTAAAGCTAAAATCTTCTCATTTCTACTTTCACAGACACCTCCCACTCCACCAATGAACACGATTAGACCAAGTTTCCCACAACGGCAACAATCAATTCCACTAGAAGCTCCCCTCCATCAGGTATGTAGTGTTTTTGAAACGAAATATATTGACTTTGACAAATATATGGACTTAAAAAATTTGATTTGATTTTTAGCCAGTTTTGGACATGAACCATGGCGTTATTCCGTATCCATATCCAGCAACTCTGTCATTCCATGAGGAACAAGGTAACTTGATTTTGTTAATTGTAACAATGTACAATCTATTTCTCACAAACTTTTGGAGATTTTCATTAATGCGTTTTATTTTGAGCTCCAGGTCCAGTTGAACAACTTCAGCAGGAATTCCAAACGTTTCATATGACTACAAGCTATCCCGTCCAAGAAGCTCAATTTGAAGGTAACGACTACTACCACTACTACGCACAAGGTGCATCTGGATACGCGGATCCAACTTCACCATCGCCCATGGAACATATGGGAAACTCGCAATTTTACCCAAGTTTAGAAGAAAGGCCACCACTCCAAACTCAAATTTCTCACGGATCATCCTCTAACATATCACCACAAATTTACCTTGGTGAGTACAATCCAAAACCTGCAAGCCAAAGTAAGGCGATGTATTATGGTAATAACTACGACGAGGAAGGCGCAGTTTATCCACAAAAAGTGTTGAATACAACAGAAAAATCACCAACCGAACCCAATAAGAAAGTGGCCACTTCAAAGAAAACGGAAGGAATTGCTCAATCAATGAAAGAGGAATCAAAACAACGCCCACAGTTGGCCCATCAAAAGAGGGTCATTGCACACAAGGACAAAGCCACTGACACCAACACCGTCTTACCACAACAGGGCAAAACTAAGTCAAAACCAATCAAACCAGAGTTATTGAAGATCTCCAAACCTTTACCGAAGTTACCAATAATCTTGAACGTCCAAGAACTCTCAAGGATTGGAACATTTACAGAGTTACAACACGGACACTGGGTGTCCACTTTACTCAAAACATATTTTCTTAATGGCTGTTCCCTGGACAGCCAAAACTTCCAGGTTAATGTCCATTCGATTTACAGGCTGAGCAAGAAAGCCACCCCATACAAACGCGCTCCTCCATCCGAAGGATCCAAACCTTTGTATTTACTCCTCTGGTCGAAAACGACTCCTCGAGCCGTACACTTCTTGGCTACAGAACAAGACGGCTGGAAATCATTTTATGACAGGAGCGCTCGCGCAATAGCCCTCAAGCTCGATGAAATTCAGCGACCTCTCCGCCAAATCCTTATTCTGAGTTCGGTCTCCCTGGGAACAGTGGAGAAGTCGAAGGAAGGGTTGAGGTATTGGGAAAGGAAGCAGGGAAATCTCCCGGGCTTTGACAGCATCAAGGCAGAAGGTTGCTCCATTCCTGATTGGGAGTATAATCGGGAGCTGGATCCACGTAATATTATTGTGCCGTGTGGAAATACTAGGAGAATTAGGCCTGACAACTACAATTTGGAGTATAATGAATATATCGTTTATGAAGCGAGTAGGGTTAGGGTTATGTACGCAGTCGATATTGAAATCATTCCTAAATGATTTTGACGAATTTAAAGCTGCAAAGTTATATTTAGTTGCAAATTTTTGTTGAGGTTGTAAGGTTCACCGTTTTCCCAAGGATTTGAATATTGTACTGAAAGGCAAGATTGTTTGAAATTTCCGTTTAACACT